>CAUYRB010116132.1:0-41294 GCA_963574695.1 Propithecus perrieri | reverse complement strand
CAACACATAAATGCACATATAAGAATAACATCTATTGGATGTTGGGCAATGGGGAGGGGGGAGGGGGGAGGAAGGAGGAGGGGACGGGTATTTGCATACACAAAGAGTGCAATGCGCACCACCCGAAGGATGGACATATTTGAAACTTGGACTTAGGGGGGGAGGGGTGGGCAAGGGCAACATACGTAACCTAAACATCTGTACCCCCATAATATGCTGAAATAAAAAAAAAAAAAGAAAAGAAAAGGAAAAAAAGGACCTGGTGAAAGATTTCAAGCAGGAAAAATGCATATTCATGTTTTTACTTCACAAAGAGCACTGTGGTAGTAATGTGGAAAATGATTTTGAGGACGGCTGGAATGAAGCAGGGCCAATTAACAGCCATCACCAAGGATGAGCAATGTTGGTGAGGACATCTTAAGCCATCCAATCTCTATCAAGCTGCCAGATGACTTCAATGGACTTCAGCTGTGTAAATGGCCAAGGTGGAACCAGCAGAACAACTGCCCAGCTGAGCACAGCCCACACTGCAGACCCACAGAATTATGAGAAGATAAAATGGTGGTTATTTTATGTTAGTAAATTTTGAGTGGTTTGTTATACAGCAATAAATAATTGAGACGTGAGTTTAATTTCTCATTAGAAAATCTAACATGTTATAAGAAAAACTTGCAAGGAAAAGATTACATGAGTATATGAATAAAAGTCAAAAATAAATTTACTTACTAAAATTCTGCATTCAATCATGATTCAAAATTCTTAGAAAATGTTAAATAGGAGAATACTTTTTTAACCTGTTAAAGAATATTCCTTTTCCAATTATCAGTCAGTTTTATGTTTAAAGGTAAAACATTATGGACTGCTCACTAAAGCTAGGAATAAGACAAATAGGCCAACTATTCAATGTTATTGTTTAATATTTTCCCATAAGTCCTAGACAATATAATAATATTTTAATCAGAAACATGAGGCTTAAATATCAGAAAGAAATTGTGATAATTTTTAGATGTGATTGACTATGCAGCATTTTAAAGTAATCTGAAAACAATTTTTTAAATTCAGAAAAATGACTAAAATAAAAGTAAGTTGTAAAAGTATGTTTTAAGAAAGAATCAATCTAAAAATTTATAGAAAATATTCTAAATAACCACTGTAATATAAAATAAAAATGAAAATCAACGAGAGAAACCCACTTAAGAATAATCTAATCATATAACCAAGACTAATACGAAAAAAACTGAAAAATTTTCTGAAAACTAAGCTAAGAATCAATTCAAGGACTCAGTACGATAGCTACACAAAAATTGTTCATGATAGCTACAAAGAAAATAAAATACCTAGGAATATACTGACTAAGGAGATGAAAGATCTCTACAAAGAGAACTACAGAACATTGATGAGAGAAATCATAGATAATACAAATAAAGGTAAAACATCCATGTTCAGGAATTGGTAGAATTAACATTGTTAAAATGTCCATGCTGCCCAAAGTGATTTACAATCCTAATCAAAATACCAATGTTGTATTTCACAGATCCAGAAAAAAATAATACAAATCTTAATTTGGAATTAAAAAAAAAAAAAGCCCAAATAGACAAAGCAATCTTAAGGAGAAAGAACAAATCTGAAAGCATCACATTACCTGACTTCAAATTATACTATATGGCTGTAGTAACCAAAACAGTCTGGCACTGGTATAAAAGTAGAAACATAGACCAACTGAATAGAATAGAGAACCCAGAAATGAAACCATCTACCTATAACTGACTGATCTTCAGCAAAGCAGACAGCAACATATACTGGGTAAAGGAAGCCCTATTCAATAAATGGTGCTGGGAAAATTGTGTAGGCACATGCAGAAGAATTGAACAGAATCCCTATCTCTCACCATATACAAAAATTAATTCAAAATGGGTAAAAGACTTAAGTGCAAGACATGAAACCATAAGAATTCTAGAAGAAAATGTAGGAAAAACTCTTCTAGACCTCTGCCTAGGCTAAGAATTTATGACTAAGACTCCAAAGGCAAATGCAGCAACAACAAAAATAAATAAATGGGGCTTAATTAAATTAAAAAGCTTCTGCACAACAAAGGAAATAACCATCAGAGTAAACAGACAACCTACAGAATGGGAGAAAATATTCAGAAACTATACATCTGACAAAAGGCTAATATCTAGAATCTACAAAGAACTCATAAATCAGCAAGAAAAAAAAAAGAACCCCATTAAAAAGTGGGCAAAAGGCATGAACAGAAGTTTTTCAAAAGAAGATAGGCAAGTGGCCAACAGACATGAAAAAAATGCTGAACATCACTAATCATCAGGGAAATGGAAATTAAAACCACAGAAAAACACCACCTTACCCCTGTCAGAATGGCTATTATTAAGAAGTCGAAAAAACAATAGATGATGGAATGGATAAAGAGAGAAAGGAAAGCTTATCCACGGTTGGTGGGACTGCAAATTAGTATAACCTGTATGGAAAAGGCAAATAAGTCATTTTATCAAAAAGATACCTTCACTTGAATGTTTATTGCAGCACAATTCCCAACTGCAAAGATGTGGAACCGACCTAAGTGCCCATCAATTCATGGAATACTACTCAGCCATAAAAAGGAATGAAGTAATGTCCTTTCAAGCAACTTGGATGGAACTGGAGACCATTATCTTAAGTGAATTATCTCAGGAATGGAAAAACAAACACCACATGTACTCTCTAATAATTGAGAGCTAAAAGATGGGCACACAGAGGCATAAAGAAATGTAAAGGACATTGAAACTAAGAAAGGGGAAGGGGGGAGGTGTAAAAACTTACCCCTATCTGGTACAATGACCACTATTCTGGTGATAGGCACAATAAAAGCCCCAACTTAAGCATTATACAAGGTGTCTGTGTAACAAAAACATTTGTACCCCCTCATATTTTGAAATAAATAATAATAAAGAAAAATTCTCTGATAACTATTTTAAAGGACTTGAGTAAATGGAGTTGCATATCATAGACCCTAAAAGGAGGACTAATCATGATAAATATGTTTTTTCTCAGTTTAAACCAAAGTTGACTGCATTATTATTTTTGTTAATTTAAAAGCGTAGAAGGCATAAAAATGTGTGAGTATAGACAAAAATGCTGGAAAAGGAAAATTGTCAGCAGGGATATGTTATCTCAGATACTACAGGATAAGAAAAAGCTAGAATATCATACCTGCAATTATGAGTACTTGTGAAAGCATGGATAAACTGAAGAATGGAACACAATAGAAAGCTAAGAAACAGATCCTAGCACATGTCAGTGCTTGCTTTATTATAAATAAAGTCACAAATCATGAATAAAGTTATTTTCTGTTCATGTACATGTACTTAACATGTACATCAAAATAAACTACACTTGGATTAAGGAGATAAATATTTAAAATTAAATTTATGTTATCCCCTCCCCCCAAGGCTTAGTCAAAGGAAATGTCCCTCACATGAGGAGGAGGACTATTCCTCAACCAAGGGAATGATAGCATTCAATTTACACCACTGACTTGTACATCTTTTGTGATTTACCAGATTTTGCTGAGTCTTCAGATAAGTTTTCTCTAGTGACAGTGACACATGAGGATTTAAACCAACGATGTAATTCATCTAGGATCCTTTACCTGAAATTCTGAAAGCCAAAAAGTTCAGACTATCAAAATATATTTTATAACTAGCTTGGCAGCACTGCCTGACTTGAACTAATATGAGGCTATTTAGTGTCTTTATATGGGTGATGGTTTATACATTTCACTACAGAAATATTTGATTTCAAGGTACTGCATCAGACCCAATTGGACATATTATGAATCCAAAATCCCAATTTTTCTGAATTCTTAAATGCAGTTGGCACTAAAGGATTTCAGATATATAAGATGATGGGCCTCCATACATATTTCATTGAATATCAAATTCTGGAATTTTCAAGCTGGGAGAGACACTGTATGCCAGTGAGTAGCACTCTTTCACCTCCTGTTGGAAGGAGGCTCAGGGCCACACCATCGACTTCATTGTAGGTTTAGGGCTCTAGCGCACATCTCATGCCAACCTTAATAACAGTACATTTTGAGTCTGATTGTTTTAAAAACAAATTTATGATCTGGGTAAAATAATGAAGCTTAAATAACTTACAGTGGTAGAAAGAAAGCCAAAAGTAATTCTTAAAGCAAGTCAACCAAAATGAATTACTTCTATGGTGATAAAATACTTTGAGTTAATGGTTATAATGATTATGTCTAAAGGAACACAGTAATTATTCACACAGTATAAAATGTATTATTCATTTACTTATCCATGCAATAAACATTAAGGATCTAAGTGCCAAAAAAAAATTAAACCTATGACAGTATTTATTTTGTTTGGCATTAAGAACTTTCTGAATAAACGGGATGACTTTAAAAGGAATAGAGACGTTTGACTACAAACAAAAATTTAAAATTCTATATGTATACCAAAACAAACATAACGAAGATGTTATGTTGCACAGAAAATTTTCAAATGCTTTATGTATAAAATTATGAAGAAATAATTATGTTTGACCTCAGAGAAAATTTTAAAAATTTATATGTATTAAAATATATAAAATACATACTTTAAAAATACATATGATAAATGTTACTATTCTTAATGCATAAATAGTTCTAATGTATCACTGAGAGATGTATTTCTAATACAAATAGGCAATATACAAAAGAAAAATTACAATGACGAGTAAACATATGCAAATATGTTCAATATTACCAACAATTACAGAATAAAAATTAAACCAGAGAACTATCATTTAGTACTCACCAAATTATTCATTTAAAAATTACATTAATACCTAATATGGAAGATACATTTAAATGAGTGCTGGTACATAATTAGTGGTGAAAATAAAAATATTTTACAAGTAGTGCAGCATGGAACTGACCAATCAGAATAGAAATCCAACCAATCAGCTCTGTGTATTCTGATTGGAGCATAAACTCTTACAGACTTTCTGGTGGATAATATGTCAAAAAACATCATACTCTGACACTGAAATTTCCTCCTACATGTATTAAATATTTTTGATAAAATTTCAAATTGCTTTCCAGAATGTTTTGTTGATTTACATGTTTAACAGAAGTTAATGAGAATCTGTTTCCTCACATCATAGACAAAATTGGATGTTTTTTATTTATTTTTACTTATTTTTAATTTTTTCTAATATGATAAATGAGAAAATGCTGTTTGATTTTCAGTTGGGTTTGCATTTCTTTGACTGTTAATGGAACTGGCTGTTTGTATTTCTTCCTTTGGGTACTGACCGTTCTTGTCCTTTTACTATTTCATGCTACAGGTTTAAACCCTATTAGTATAAGAGTAGAAGAAAATAAATTTAAATGATTTCTCTTCCATTCACATGGCCATATCAATTACTTTTTGTGGTCTCCTTTAGAACACAGTGTTCTGAATTGAAAACTTAAGAATGAAAGAACATACTGTGTGACATTTTGTCCAAGAACAAATCACTACATTTAAAAGAGCATGCATTACAACAGAAAGGGGTGGATGTGGACTGATGAGTTAGTGTCATACTTGCATTTAATTCTGTAGGCTTGTCTCTGGTGCCTCAAGCATTGCTTCACTTTTCCTCTGGCCCCTGCCAATACCGGACCACACAAGTTCCTGAATGCAGCTCTTTCTGTAGGACCTTGAGTAAGGCCCAAATTGCAGGGTGGAAGGTCTTTAGTTTGTTTGAGGCATGAATAATTTTTCAGCCATTTCTTTCATCCTACTCAAGTTACCATGTGGAATGTCATTCTGGGTAGCTTGGAAATCATTCTATGCTTGTATCATGAAAAGACTGAGACATTTTTTGTGGGCTTTATGATGGTAGGGAGAAAATAAATGAATGTAGAGTTTGACCTAGCTATCTCATCCAACTTGACTGGGGCTTGGGGTTTCCTGAATTGTTTTCACGTCTAGGGAAATCTTGCAAATGAGTTAGTAAGGAGGAATTTTGAGGGCTACTGTTTCAGGGAAATGGATTGAGTTGTCTAGGGCATGTGGCATCCCATCTGTTTTTGCCCTCAATCTTGTATTTAAAGGGTAAACCTGACATTGTGGGGTTGTTGACAGTTAGCTATATTATTGGCTCTCATAGAAGAGAGTCTCTAAGAAATTTTAGAGCCACATTTTGGTCATGAAAAATAGGATAATTATTATATTTTCCTAAGGAGAATCAACTCTTTGAATGAATTGTGCCCACAAGTTTTTCAATATTTTTCTGATTCCTTCTTTGCCAGTGATTGGTGCTTTAGAGGGCATTAAAACCATATACATAACAACAAAATGCAGCTTTTATCTTGTAGATGATGTAATGAAAACAGCTGCAGAAGATGCTTTAGAAACTGCCTTGCTCTTTGTGTAGCCTCAGGGCAATTATTAATATTTATCTTCTCCAAATTCATTTCCTCCCATATAAAAGAGAGATGCATTATCTACCATGTCTAACTCACAGGGTATGGTCAGAAATAAATGAGAGACTGAATATTAAAGTGCTAGAAAACAAAATATTATGTGAATACAAGGTACTGTTATCAAATAATAAATGGCATTCTATGAGTGACAGACTTTTAAAGTATTTGCTGATGGAATAACCATTATGACAAAAGTTATGGGAAACACTAAAACATCATGAAATTCCCATAATCCTTGAGAGGGTGTATGTGCACAAAAATATTTACCCATTTAGCACTTTTTTTTGTGCGTGTGAATTCCACTTTTTCCCTCTTGAATTATTTTATCTATCATTTATCTTTAAAATAAAAAAATTATCTGAACTTTCCATCTCTTAAAAATGTTTATAAGCTTTTACTTTTCTTGAGATAGTAAACCCATTGATTTAAATTCATGTTAATGCTTGAGATGATTCATGATTTTTTTACTATTATGAAAAACATAAATTTGGAAATAAAATATCTGTGTGTATATGTTATTCGTGTGGGTGTATGTGTGTATACACACACGCGCACACACACACACACACACACACAGATATATGCAGAAGTTGCATTACCAAATATGGCAGGAAATATAAATGACTGTTATAAAAAATGTATATTTCAGTCTTGGTTCATTCATTGTGGCCACAAAATACACCCAGTTTTAATGTCACTGTCTTATTCAGCCATTCCATTTTAAAGTAATTACTTTATATTCTGATTTGGCATGGCTGTTTCAGTTTCTAAATGGCTAAAGAATTAAGACTGAGAGAAAGTCATAACACATAATCAAAATGTTTGTACCCCCATATTATCCTGAAATTTTAAAAAAGGCTCAAATTAGTAGGAAATTTCTATTTCAATTTCTCCTATACTGATGTCAAATGGTTTAATACAAGTTTTATAATTCTGTCTCAGTTTGTTTTATTTTTTCTTTGTGGAGAATGTTTCACAATGTTAATACTGAGACATATAATATAAAATGTATTATTCTATTAATAGAATCTCAAAGCTAGCTATTGTACAAACTAATTTACCACAACTGAGAAACACTGTGCTTCACATTTTACACATTGAGAAACCAGTGTACAGACAAGCATTAAAAGAAGCTAAAGAAGTCTAACGTTACTGACTTTACAAACTCAGAGTTGCGATCATCTGTGAGTTAAAACAACAGCAAAAAAAATAACAATAAAAAAAACCCCTAATGTGCCCAGATGATGCCAAAATAGATGGGTGATGTGGTCACACAGGTCGTAAAAACCTGGTCAATTCAGTAAATAAAATGTGTTTAACCATCATGAATATATTTCGATCAATGCTTTGGTTACATAAATTGCCTTTGCATCACCTGAGTCAGAACTACAAGCATGCTCATCCTGCAGACAGAGTGCACCGCACCCGTTAGGTGTCAGTTTATCCATCCTCTTCTCCTTCCTCTCACCTGCCCAACACCTGACGACTGCTACTTCCATATGTGCACATAAGTGTTGATCGATTAGTACCAATTTAATAGTGAGTACATGTATATTAAGTTATTGTTGGCAAAGACTGTGTGTTTACATCACTTCTGTATCCCTCAAACTGCATCAGACCAATGTTATATACATTGTTCAAACATGTGTGTTAAATACAAGTTAACGATATGTTAACAATATGAAGAGTTTATATCTAAGATGTCTCCTTAAGCTCCAGATTTCTATTCAGATGTGCATCGTTTGACTTATGCTCAAAGGGAACAAAAAGGAGGAAGGAGCAAAGTCAAAAAGTACAGTTGCTAGCTGGGTCCACCCCTATAAAGAGCATTTCCAACTTCCAGCACCTTCTTTTTACGTCTCATTGGTCACATAAATGTAACGGAGGTTGGGAAATTTATGTTTCTAACTAGGCACATTTCTGACCTTGACAGTATAGGAAAGAATGGAGAATGTATACCAAGGAACTACCAGATTCTGACAGAAAACAAACAAACAAAAACCAAAACAAACCCTGTAGGGGAGTCTACCTGTAGAGTCCAAGGTCAATTCAAGCTCGACATGTCCCAAATCCAGCTTCCTCTCCCCTATACCCACTTCTTTTGTGGTGGTACCATCTCTTCAATAGCCCATCCTGTCAGTCACCCACACGAGAAATACTGGAGACATCCCAGATTCCAATCTTTCACATACACTCTGAGTTAATTCATTTTATGTAGCTTCAGTTTCTATCTCTAATATCTGTTCTTCTTCACAAGTTCTATTGCCAATATCTTAGAGAGGTTTCTTCATGTCTGGGTAGCAGTAGTTTTTTATTGTCCTCTCAGCCTCCATATCTACTTCATCCCCACCCCCATGTTCTGGCCATCTTCCCAGTAGCTCTCAATTTCCATTTGGATTCCAGAGAAGCTGGCCCCATCTATAATTTTAGAGATAAAGTGTATGACATAAGCTAAGCAAATTAGCATATTCCATCCTCCTGGAATGCAGATAATAGTTCAAAAATGGTCATATGAGTTTAGCCAGTATAAACACAAAATCTATACTGACTTTTTCTGCTAAGGCAATGACAGTGTTTCCTACTTGATGCTACTATAGGAACATGTAGAACTGAGAGACCATGGAAACCATCTGGTGATCAAGAGGCGTGACTGCCTGTGATGAAGCCTACACCAAGAAGTTTAGAATGCACAGAGAGAGCAAAACTAGGTCCTTCATGTCAATGTTGGGTCACTGGTTAAATCTCCTACCTGGGCCAGCTCTACCTCTGGAACTCTTCAGAAAGGAAGACATTAAATTCCACTAATTGAATAAGCAAGTTTGAGTTGGGTTTTCTGTTTCATATAGCCAAAAACATCCTATTGATTAAGTCTGGCAATTTCTTGTTCAACTGGAAGAGTAAAGCATTGTATTCAAAAGTCCCTAAAATAATAAAGGTAAGATTTTGAGATAATTGTTAGACTGGCACATTTAAAAATAAGTAGGATAATGTACTCTAGTGATTTGCTTACCAAGGGACTGCCTCTATATGTAGGGTGACTGTTAGCCCTGAATGGACTGCAAGAGTCCCCAGTTTATGACCCTAGAGCCAACATAATTACTTATAGCTCCCCATCTCATAGTCAAGTATGCCAGTTTGGACTATAAATTATATAGCCACTGAGCTAATAAGGTATCCAAGGCTCAAATAATTGTTTAGTTTTGGTACCAATTACCAGTTGAAATACATAACAATAATCAATTTTGGACACAATAATTGAAAATGCTTTTATCCTAAAAAGTTTAAAAAGTTTTATCCTAACAAATTTAAAGACGTGAATACAAACCTCTGAACAGTGTTCCTGGCTGCCTGAGGTGTCTCAGCATTCACCGATCATCACACCATTTACACTGCTGACACTTCGGCAACATGAAAGAGAAACACTTAGGATCTGAAAGGGTTACCACACCCTTGGTAAAATAGTTCAGTGGGGTTGGAAGTAACGTGTCATCTTCCTGCCAACAGAAATTACTATAGTGGTTTTTAAGTAATCCAAAATATTTTTTTAATGCCTTGAAATCTTATCTTCTGATGTGACGTTAGGTTACATCTAGTTATTTAGAGTAGACTAGAACACCCATCATCACTATGCTTTTCTTTGTTTTCCTCCTTTATTTTTTCTTTTTTTCTTTTTTACTGATTCTCTATAAAGTGATAAAGCCTTGGATTAAATTTGAAAATTATAAAGTCTTTTTAAAAAATTACTTTGCCAAAGTAAAGAGGCCGTGCACTTTAGTTGATAAAACGTTGGGATGAGAATTAGGAGACATAGGTTTAGAGATATTTTCTATCTTACTCATTGCCATACTCCCATTGTTTAGAATAGTGATGGGAACACAGTGGGATGACTATTTGTTGAATTAATGAATAGTGCTTGTACGCATGATTTATAATCAAAAGCTGTATAGCCTGTCTGGTGTCAATTTCCTCATCTGTAAAATGGCATTAAAAATATGCACCACATTTACCTCATAATTTTGTTAGAAGGATCAAAAAAGTTAATCATGTGAAAAGCTAGTAAATATATAAAATTATATACAAAGGCAAGGTTTAATTATATACAAAAGAATGTAAATGTTATAAGATCTTTCAATTTCTACTCAAGAGGTATACCTAGATTTGAATCACCAAGATCACTGTTGCTTCCACATCTATTAATATTATCACAACTATTCTTTACTTCTTCCAATTTTAAAGCACATTAAAACAGATTAAATAATTCATCAGAAAAATCAGAGTATATATGGAAAAATTCCATCAATGAATACATTGAAAAACTTGTAATTATTACCATAATTCTTGAATTGAAATTCTACATATCCACAAATGTGGCAATTATTAGCAGAGTTCTATTTTTCTTAGGCACCAGAAATAGGAAATACTGATTTGTTACTGATTCCAGTATTTAATAATATCTCACAAAGAGAACTTATAAGTTATTTTAGAAAATACACTTCAGTGTACAGGAAGCACAAACATTAACAAACAAACCACCTTTCTGCTTATGTTTTTGGATCAAAACCAAATGCAAAATTTCTAATGGCAGAATATTTTACTTACAATTCCCTTTCTGGGGCCCTACATTTTAAAGGGAAATTTCAAACAAAAATAATATGTTTATAGAACCAGAACTAATGTTACATTGAATAAAAATTATTGTTGGCGGTCTTGCTTTGTGAAATTTCAGCAGCCTTTTAGACGAATGCCAGCTTCTCACATAGTGCCTTACTGTGGTTACCTTTTACTCTATACCTAACCACCCTATTATAGCCATTCAAACTTCTTCGCTAGCAAATGTTCTTTAGGAATTAATTTAGCAACAGGCAGAGAATTTCTGTAGACCACCCAGGTTCCAGTCAAAACACTATAGACAATCGGGTAATTTTCCTTACTCTAGAAAAATGAATAACCCATAGGACTAAGCCGGGCAGGGGCCACAGAGCAGCTGAGACATGTGGAATTTCAGTGAATCAAAGAGAGAGAGAGAGAGAAAGAGAGAGAGAGAGAGAGAGAGAGAGAGCGCGCGCGCGCGCGCAAAGAATTCCCAAGGGAATGAAGCATCTAGGGAAAGGCTTGGGACAATATATCTTTGCTGCATCCACTGTCCCAAGCCCTTGGCTATAAACAGTAGAGAGAAAGGGAAAATAAAAGAAGACATAAAGTAAGAGAGGTTTAGTGATTGTCAGAGCTTGAATAGAAACAGAAATAAACCCCCATCTGTAGAAAGGTCAGCCATGGTGGAAACATAAAGACATTTTTATCAAGTGCTGACGTTCCATATCAGAGTGGAAACCAACCACAATATTCTTAATAATTATAAATTTTTATCATTTTTTGTGAGTTTGGTCCAATGATCAAGCACAGGCATAATTTTAATAAAAATAATTTTATATTGCCTTAAAATAAGAGCAGTCTGTTACATGTGCCAGTACAAAGGTGGAAAGTATTAAAGCCCCATACAAATACTCCAAGGCTAAAAATGACTTTGCTTAGTCACTGGGTGATCATTTCTGTTAAGTGGGCCAGAGGCCAAACTGAGGCTGGACCCTGCATGTTGTGTTTCCAGGGGCGTCAATACCACTTTCCTGTAGCCAGAGAGACCACAGGTCCGACACCAGGAATACCACCTACAAAGGAAGCCATGGGCTCACACAGTGAGGCTGTGTAACACGAAGGGGCGAGTAGTAAATTATTTACTCATGAGAAACAGGAAGGGAGACAGGCTGTGGTGACCAAGAAGGAGAACGGAAAGAGCAGCTGGGGAGGCCTCTGAGGACCAGGTGAATGACCTGGAGGAAGGATCGGGCCAAGCAGCGTGAATACCAGGACTCGGGGAGCTTGAGCACTTAACGTTGGCTTTGTGATCTTTTTATGCGTAGACCGCTGAAACACATGGGCTCCAGGGGACTCTGGTTATTTTATTAGGCAAGAAAATGTATTGCATGAACAAAGGATAGTTCTTTTGCATTATTTGAATTTAAAATGTAATTGTTAGGTAAAAATATAGGAATTCTGTGGATCTTTACGGACTGGTTTCTGTATCAAGTTCAACTACATTTTATAGGACCAGAGTATGTAATTTTATTGGCATAAGTTTGGAGAAGGAACTAAAAAACTTGCCCATTTTGTCCCAAGAAAAGGCAAGGGCTCTGGAGAGGAATCCGTTACAGGAGGAATCTGTTATTTCCCTTAATCCCCTAATAGCAAGGTTTTGACAGGCCTGAGACATTGATCAGAACCATCTGACAGTGGTAAGTGGGTCAAGTCTTAGCGCTCTGCCCCAGTTTGCAGTGTGTCCACACAATGGAGTATGTGAGTGAGTAAGTCTGCTAGGAGCTCATTTTTAGTTTCGCTAAAAGGAATTACACATGGACATCAATGGAAAAACAGTTAGGCCTTTAATACCAGGATCTGTTCCACACAGATACAATAATGTGGGCATTGTTTGTGATCTCTAAAGAGTAGTTATAACAAGCAGGAAAAGCTTTTTTTTTTTTCTCCCCTTTCTGTGAAGTATATCATTTATACACCACTTGATATTTTAGTTAGTTCTTCCGACTATGATTCAGGGGTTTTCTGGTGTTTTATGTAGAAATACCAGATGTTAGACTATAAGTAACTATGAAGCATTGTGGATGACTACTGAAGTGGAAAAAGAATTCTTTTCTCAGGGAAAGAAATAAGCACTTGCTCAATAAAATGAGATAATCAAAAGCAGAAACACTTTAAAACCTTAGTAGAATGGAAATAATATCATACAAGAGAAATTGTTTATTCAGTTAGCATATAAAATTCCAAGCAGTAAAAGACGAACTATAATCTTTCCATATCCATGTTAGAGTTTTTGTTGAGTGAATGGTCACTGAATAAATTTTGGCCAAATAAAAATGGCAGATTTATTCCACTTGAGATTTTTTTTTTTTAGCAGAATATGTCTAAAGTGAGGTACACATAGATTATTTTTAAAAAATTCTAATATTGAACTCTGCAGGGATGTAGGTTTTTTCCTAAGTGTATATTTTATTATATTCTTTGGACTCTCTCTGGCACACATATAATTCAGTCTCTCCCACTATATAAATCCACGTAACATTCTGAATCAGTAGAAAGCAGAGTAATGGAAATGTCATTGCTGCCAGTGTGCAGGGCTTTCTAATCATGTACCACCAGGTTAAATGGAGTGCTATTTACAGGTCTAAAAATCCACAGGGAAATTCTGATTTAAGACTGACTACAGTACCTGATACGTATTAGGTAGCATCACTCTAGCTAGCACATTCAGTTTGATAAACGGGGTCTCAAGGAGGCAAACTAGTAAGTGACTAGAAGCTGGGCTTGGAGTCAAAGACTTCAGAGATGATTACTCAGGAATTCGCCTTCAGCTGCTTACCAGCCGTCTGAATTAGACGAGTTGCTTAACTTTGACTCATTTTCTTAATCTGTAATGGGGATAACAATATGTCTCTCGAATGATTGTTGGTCCTAAATAACATAAACTATCTGGGTCATATAGGCTGCTTAATATTAATAAATATAATTACTTTACACATTTTCCATATTGTTTAGCTACAAAAATGGCGTAAAATAATGGTGTGGTTTTTTTTTTTTTTTTTTTTGGTTGTTGTTTTCATCCAGCCTTGGGAAATAAAGCATGGAGTCCACAAACCACTTGCTGAGGATGTTGGAAATACCACATCTAACTACCATTAAAGCAACATTAATATCAGTTTTTCATCATCTTTCAGATCAGTACACGTAATTCAAATTACAATATAAATGCATGTAATGTAATAAATATTCATTAAACACTAGAAAAAATAATACAGGCATACAATCTTCTTACAACAACTTTGTGACTTAAATTCAGTTGTCTAAAATATGATGTTAAAGAAGCTGAGGCGGATTGTGAGAATGCAAGTGACCTTTGCCACTTAATAGATCCATGATCTGTAAAGGCAAGTACTGTATGATCTCACTTATATGTGGAATCTAAAAACTTCAGTCATAGAAGCAGAGAGCAAAATGGTAGTTTCCGGGGCTGGGAAGATGTTAGTCAAAGGGTATAGTCAAAGGGTATATACATCTTCAGTTGTAAGATGAATAAGTTTTGAGCATCTAGTGTACAGCGTGGTGACTACAGTTAATTATACTGTATTGTGTACTTGAATTTGCTAAGAAAGCAGATCTTAAGTATTCATAACACACATGCACACACACATAATGGTAACTATGTGCAGTGATGGATATGTCAATTAATTTGTGTTAATCATTTCACAATACACAGTATAATATAAAATCAGCATATTGTACACCTTGAATATATACACTTTTTATTTGTCAATTATACCTTAAAAAACTAAAAAAAAAAGTTCTGACTCTACAACCTCAAACCTGGCCAGTGTGGCAGAGAGAGGCTTAGGAAAGAATCCTTTAATTATTTGGGGTCTCCTTACTTTTCTATTCTAACATTTTATAACCCCCTCTGGCTCAGGAGTTCTGTAGAAATATTGCTTAGGATATGGATTTTTGTATGTGTCAAAGCTAGGTATATTAGAATATTTGGAAATATTTATGGCTATCAATATAGATATTAATCATGTTTACCTCTTTTTCTGACTAAGATAATGGTAGAACAAGGCTTTAGCTAAATATGTTAAGCATAACTTGGGGGCTAAAAGAATTTCAGAGCCGCCTAGGGTACCAAAAAATGGGTGGAATTCATTATTCCAAATTCTATCACTTTATATGTCAAACTGTATCAAATGAGGGGATGCAAGTCATCTCAAAGAAAAGCAGTCTCATGGAACAGCTTGAGGTTACTCTTCTCCAAGGAACATGCTCACTGGTCTGTTCGTCTTTCTCAGAGTCCAGGAAAATAATTTGTATTTGAGCTATCTTTTATTCCCATTTTTTTTAAATTTTAGAATATTATGGGGGTACAAATATTTTGATTACATGGATTGCTTTTGTACTGCTTGTGTCAAAGTTACAAGTGTGCCCATCAACCAGACAGTGTATATTGTACCCTTTAGGTATGATTTCACCCATGCCCTCTTGCCCCTCCCAGCTTCATGATTTCCATTGAGTTTTACTTCCATCTGCGCACATGAATGCTGATAGATTAGTTCCAATTTAATAGTGAGTACATGTGGTGTTTTTTTTTCCATTCTTGCGATACTTCACCTAAGAGGATGGTCTCCAGTTCCATCCAGAATGTTGCAAAAGATATTAATTCATTTTCTTATGGCTCAGTAGTACTCCATGGTATACATATACCACATTTCATTAATCTACTCATGAATTGATGGGCACTTGGGTTGATTCCACATCTTTGCAATTGTGAATTGTGCCGCTATAAACATTTGAGTACATGTGTCTTTTCAGTAAAATGATTTTTTTTCCTTTGGATAAATACCTAGTAATAGGATTGCTGGATCAAATGGTAGGTCTACTTTAGTTCTTTGAGGAATTTCCATGCTATTTTCCATAGACGTTGCACTAGTCTGTAGTCCCACCAACAATGTAAAAGTGTTCTTTTCTCTTGGCATCCATGCCAGTACCTATTGTTTTGGGACTTTTTGATAAAAGCCGTTATCACTGGAGTTAGGTGATATCTCATTGTGGTTTTGATTTACATTTCTCTAATTATTAGTGATACTGAGCATTTTTTCATGTTTATTGGTCATTAGTCTATCTTCTTTTGAAAAGCTTCCGTTCATGTCTTTTGCCCATTTTTTAATGGGGTTGTTTGATTTTTTTCTTGCTGATTTGCTTGAGTTCTTTGTAGATTCCGGTTATTAGCCCTTTATTAGCTATATAGCATAGGTGGGGGACTTCATTCTTCCACCCCAAAAAACAATATGAGCACCAGAGCAAAGTTATGAAAACCCATTTTGCCCCACTTCCTATCTCTTCGTCTGCATTCTCCAGGCAGATAATATTGGGGGAGGAATAAAAAGCCTTTTAAGAACATCAGGACTTTTTTTCCTAGTACCGTGCCCTTTCTATGTTCCAGACATCCTTCTAGCAGGTTTAAGTGCTATTCTCATCTGATTATTCCAGCAACCCTGTAGAAAGTAGGTAAATCTTTTATCGTACCCACTTTGCAGCTGAAGAAACTGAAACAAAGGGCTAAGTCATGTATCAAAGGCCATATAATGTGATGCTGGTTCTCTGGTTTCAGAGCCAATGTTCTTAACTACTAAGTATCTTATGATAAGGTATCCTATTTAGGGCTTTAAAACTAAAATTGAATGTATACTCTAGTTCTCCAATAAATTCATGGCCTTGTATATCAGATACAAGGATGGCTAGGGCCCCATCAATTCCTCTATAGGAAAGTTCAATCCAATTTATTTAACTTTGTACATAATTTTGATCTTTGTGTTTGGCAGAATAATGGCCTCTCAAAGATGGCTGAATCCTAATTCCTGAAACCTATGAATATGTTAGACTACATAACAAACAGAAATTAAGGGTCACAGATGGAAGTAAGGTTGATAACCAGCTGATGGTAAGATATGGAGATTATCTTGGATTATGTATGTGGGCCCAATGTAATCACAAGGGTCCTTAAAAATGAGAGTAGGGCAGAAGAGGAGGTCAGGTTAATGTGCTGTGAGAAGTACTCAACCGTCTGTTACTGGCTTTGGAGATGGAGGAAGGTGGCTACAAGCCAAGGAAAGCAGGCAGCCTTTAGAATTGAGAAAAGACAAAGAAACAGATTTTCCTCTGGGAACCAACAGAAGGAATGCAGCCCTGCCAACACCTTGATTTTAGCCTGGTGAGACCCATTTTAGTCTTCTGACCTGTACAACTGTAAAATAGTAAATATCTGTTGTTTTACACCACTAAATTGATGATAATTAGTTATATCAGCAATTAAAAACTAACATTATTCAAAATAAAATAAAAATTCAAAAATCAAAAAATAATATACCCTGAGGTATTTTTATCTGTGAGAGTTGTCTAAAAGCATTTACCCAGTAGGTAAGGGAATTATTTCAGAGGCCCAATTCAAACTCCAGTGTTGGAATGTCTTATCTGTCTCTTGCCCTCACAACTCTGTCCTGAACTTTAACACACTTTTTAATTGAATAGTAAGTATATATTTGGACTGTCTGTGACCTCATCTCAATTTTAATCTAATCTTAATCTTTTCTTTTTATTAGTTAGCAAAAGTATAGAATATTTTCCATATCAACGGGTATCCTCAAACTAAGATTTGTTCCCCTGAGAATGAAGATAAGTTAAGTGTAATAATTAGAGCAAATTAACTGTCCTCAATGTGATGTTATTCCATGGAAAACATCATGTGCATCTTGTCCATCATCTTTCCACTAAAAAGTTGTGAATCGATACATTGTACCTGAGCTATTTATACCCAGAACAAAGGTTGTAATTGATTTACAGTCTTAAGGTTATACACATGACTGAAATCTGAAAATTTCTTTAAATCAGGGATAATTACAACCATCCCAATGCCTCATGTCAGCCACAGAAACTTAATAAGGACATTTGACAGAATTATGTCACTGTAATCACAATATTGTAATGTATATGGGGGGTCAGCAGAACATTAATTGTGAAACAAAATTAGGCATGGCACCTGATGTTGAAAAAGTTTTGTTGGAAGACAATAAAACTTTGTTTACATATTGTCTATAACTGCTTTCATGGAGCAACTGCAGAGTTGAGTCATTGTGACAGAGACTGTACATCCCACAGAGCTCAAAATATTTACAACCCGGCCCTTTATAGAAAAAGTTTTACAACCCTTGTAGTATAGATACAGGGTAAGCACACAAAATTACTTTGAAATATTGACATTTATAATATCAAATATTGACATATATACATAAGATACATGTAAAATATAGCAAAATCATACACAGGTCATCTTTTAGCATTAGAGCATATGGAAAATATTTATTATATAACTAATACTTCTTTTTATTAAGAAGAGCTGCTGGTTCTATTACCTCTAAATATATCTCAAATCTGTCCAATACTTTCCATTTTCTGCTACCACCATTGTTCAAATCTCTGCCATCTCTTATCTGAACTATTGCAAACACCTCCTAACTCCTCTATTGCCTCTACTTCTGTTTCTCTACAATCCATTCTCTACAAAGCAACTAGGGAAGTATTGTTTTTCTAAAATTGGAAATGACATCATATTGGTTATGGCTGAATTTTGAACCCCTCCACCACCATTCATATGAAGTCCTAACCAACAACAGCTCAGGATATACCTCTATCCTGGAAATAGGGCTTTTAAACAAGTATTAATAATTAAGGTAAATGAGGTCATATGGGTTGGCTGTGGTCCACTATGATTGGTGTCCTTATAAAAAGAGGAGATTAGGACACAGGCACAGAAAGAAGACCGTGTTAAGACAACAGAAGAAGGTGGCCATGTGTAAGTCAAGGAGAGAGGCCTCAGAAGAAACCAAACTTGCTAACACCTTGCTCTTAGACTTCTAGCATCCAGAACTGTGAGGAAATAAATTTCTGTTGTTTAAGCCACCTGGTCTGTGGTACTTTGCTCCGGTGGCCCTAGCAAACTATTACAATATGCCTGTCCTGTTTAAAACTCTTCAATAATTGAATAAAATGTAAATATCTTCCCTTGGTAGAGAAGACATTGCATTATCCGATCCGCTCTTACCCTGCTCTTATCTTTTCCTACTCTTCACCTTGTTAATTCACCTTCAGTGACACTGGCTTTCTTTCCTGCCTTATATAACCTAAGCCCTACCTGCCTCAGGACATTTGCACTTGCTGTTCTTCTAGTTTAGGAAGCTCTTTCCATTGCTCTTCAAGTGGCAGATCCTTCTCATCATTCAGAACTCTGATGAAGTATCACTTCCCCAGAGGGATCTTCCTGGCCACCTTATCTAATGCTCTCTACCCTTGCATGCCAATAACTTTCAATTTCCTTCCCTTGATTAATTTTCTTTAAGACACTCATCAGTTTTGAAATGCTTTTGTCTATTTAGAAGTTAAGTTGTACGGTAGCAGAGATGTTTGTTTGCCACCATATCTCTGGAGACTGTAATGGTTACTGGCCCCGTGTAAGCACAAAAAATATTTGTTAAATGTATTACTAAGTACTCTTGAGAGCACTTTTTAAGCACAAAAAATATTTGTTAAATGTATTATTAAGTACTCTTGAGAGCACTTTCAATTGATGCTAGACAAAATACAAGTTGGTACTATCTTTGTGGAAGCGATTTCCCATTATGTCTTTAAATATTAATGATTTTCAAACCTGTTCATCCAGCAATACTATTCCTAGGAAAATAATTTTCAAAATCATTGATGAGAGCAAAGACTACATAGAGTTATATTTAATACACATAATATATATATATATATATAATGTAGTATACAGTGTTAGATACAATAACAAAATTAGAAAAACCTCCAATGTCCAACAAAAAGGAAAAGGTAAAATTAATTGTGATATTTTCACACAAATGACAATATTCATTCTACCTTGTTTGGTGATTATACTTCTAAAAAATCTCTCACTGAATATAATATAGATATAATATGATAATATTAAATGCAGATTGATATAAAGGAATAGGGAAGTAGTTCTAGTTTATTTATTTCATTACTGGTGTCTGGAAAAGACTCTCTAGTATTTTGTGCTATAGTGTTTGCCAGGGCTGCCTGGTTCCTGCCATGGCTGATATATCCTACTGGGATAAAGTGTTCTTCCTTTCTTGTTGGAAAAATACAACATTATTTCTGTACTCATTTATAAATAGACATTTTCCTCTGAAAATGTCTATTTTCCTCATGAAAATGTAAATTTTCCTCATGGCCCCAGCTAACCCATCCTCTCCCCCAGTATCCTATGGATGGCCCAACATTCCAGCAAATAAGGTGGTCATGCTTAGCCCAGCAGCTGCACGGCTGGCCTGTGCTCTGGAAGGTAGAGTATCCCACGCCATTTAGCATATTTTCATTCCTGCTTCCTGTCCTTACCAAATTCCTCTGATCTTATCTGTTCATTCATATTTCCCTTTTAATTTCGTATTTGCTGTGCTAGCTCATTTTAGCATTTGTGGCTGGCAAAAGAAGAAATCTATTTAATGGACTCGAAGTCTTATTTTTGAATAAATCATTTTAAAAATGTTGGAACAATCTTAATAAGTTAAAAAAATAAGCACACAAAATTATTTTGAAATATTAACATTTATAATAACATGTATATACATATAAGATACATGTAAAACATAGCAAAATCATACATGGGTCATCTTTTAGCATTAGAACACAAGGAAAATATTCTTTATAATTTTCTTTATTTTCAAAAATTTCTGCATTTGTATAATATACATACAATTATATAATTTTAAAAATAATTAGGATGAATTATAGGTCCATCAAGGGGCTCCTCTGTGTCAAGCACTGTTGCAGGTGAATATACATTCTTATGATTAATGATTACCATATACAATAGGTATTTTAAACCCTTGTTTAGATGAGGAATAACTTCATTAAGTCACAGGTTGTAAACAGTTGAATGGAACTGAAAGCCAGGTACTCTAAAACGTATGTTCTTTTCATTAAACCACAGTGCCTAACAAGCGAGTGAGACACTGTGGATTAGAGCTACAGATGATTCCCTGGTATTATTTTAATTGCACAAGTCGATCTTCTCCACCTCATATATCTATGTCATACAATGAATTTCACAATGCGTAATTCTTACTGTGTTGATAAATTGACTTGATGCTAACTTACATAGTCTTACTTAGAAGATAATAAATTGTATGATCACCCAATTTTTAGAGGTTATGCCCATTCTCAATTTACACAGTTGTTTAAGAAAATACTAGTTCTTCAACTATTACCGGCCTTTGCTAGTAGAGGAGTGTACCTGGAAGCAATTTGTACCAAAGGGGCATGGTAACACAAATGCATTTGCTTTTTAAAGGCAAAAATTGGGAAACATGGTGGTATTGTCCATAGATAAAGTTTGTAGCTAATTGTTTTCTTGGATGAATGCTTTCAAAGATACCACATTTCCACAAAATTCTGGAAAAAAAATTCTCACTTCAAGATGCTGAATTAGTGTTTATAAACCAGAAGACAGAAAGTGTGTGTTCAACAGCGAAACCTCCCGACAGCCCATAAATAGCTCAGAACCAGGACTGCACTTTTAACTCAAGGAAAAAGTGCCTCTTTGGAAGCCTCACTCCCCAGCATGGAGTGTTAATAAGAATCATCTCCCAGATGTGTGCATGAAATGCTACAGGAACATTATTGAAACATACAAAATTTTTTTATCCAGAGAAAAAGAATGTTACAGTATTGCAAATAAATATATTTTGAGGAATATCACAATTAAATCAGAAATGAATATTATAGTATTATTGAGCTCACAGTTTAAAATAGGTACAAATTAGTTGAGACCACGTGCCTCTCTCTGGCCATTTGAATGGCTTTGGGATTGTAGGTGGTGGCTCCTGCAGTTGTCCCTGAGGTTCTCTGATGGATATCTCTCTCTCCACACCTCCTGGCCAGACTCAGAGGAGCCCACGGGGTATCTGAAGCAGCCACTATACAGAAGAAGCCTGGATCTCAGAGTCAGCTGGTTGGCCATTTGCCAAATAATTAATTGACATGAATGAGAAATAAAGTTGATGTGTTAACAAATAAAATTACATATGTAAATAAGAATATCCATGATATATAAAAAATACACTGGCCAGGCACAGTGGCTCATTCCTGTAATCCTAGCACTTTGGGAGGCTGAGGCTGGAGGACAGCTTGAGGCCAGGAGTTTGAGACTAGCCTTGGCAACATGGTGAGACCACATCTCTAGAAAAAATTAGCCAGGTATGGTGCCGTGTGCCTATAGTGCCAGGTACTGGAGAGGCTGAGCCAGGAGGATCACTTGAGCCCAGTAGTTTGAGGTTACAGGGAGCTATGATTGCACTATTGCATTCCAGCCTGGGTGACAGACCCAGACCTTGCCTCAAGTATATATTAAGTACCCATAATATCTATAATAAAATACAGAAGTCTAAAAATGCCATAAGGAAAATATTTAATAAATACCCTGTAGGACTTGAATGAAGAGTAAAACATACCTAGAGAGGATATGACTCAGGAGTGGCACTCTCTTTTATAGGAATCATTACCTGACTTGTCAGGCTTGATTAGAGTCCCCCAATTTGACCCTGTGTGAAGCCCACGAGGCTTATTGATCTGATCCCCATCCGTACAGTCAGCTTCTAAGGTAGGGCTATAGCATTTATCTTTGTATACCTTGTAATTGTGCTGGGGACATAGATGTTTTGCAGTAAATATTTTTTTAATGAGTGACACGTGAAAATGAGAAACATTTCACAATTAGACAGGGCGGTAGAGATGAAATTTGTTGAGGAGTAGAATTTTGTTGGGCAGACATTGTGATGAGGAGGATGTTCTGAGCAGAGCAAACAACATGAGCAAAGAGCATAAAAACAGGTAAGCAAGGCTGTACGATGCTAAGCTGGAGGTCTCTGCAGCTGTATCAGGAAAGGGGTCTTTGGCATTTTATTTTCATATAGAAATTCACACTCCCTCATGATTGTTGGTAGAGCGAGTGTCTTTGTTTTGTCTACTGATATTTGCCTCTGTCTTTAATGTGTGTGTGAGTGTTAGTATATGTATGTAAATTGAGATAATAAGCATGGAGAATATGGGTAATATTATAGAATATAAAACTGTGCAATATAATGTTACGCAGTTTCAAAACGACAATGACAGCTAAATGTAGAAAATAAAGTTGGTGAACATGTTAACAACATGAATTTTCTACCTAAGAAAAATGTGATATAAAGTATGATGATATTATATATTTTAAAATAATTTACCTGTGGTATATGTATGCCATGAAGTACTACTCAGCCACAAAAAACAATGGTGATCTAGCACCTTTTATGTTATCCTGGTTAGAGCTGGAACCGATTCTACTAAGAGAGGTATCCCAAGAATGGAAAGACAAGCACCGCATGTACTCACCATCAAATTGGTACTAATTGATCAACACTTATGTGCACATATGGAAGTAACATTCATCAGGTGCCAGGCAGGTGGGAGGACGGAGGAGGGAATAGGTATATTCACACCTAATGGGTGTGGTATTCACTGTCTGGGGGATGGACACACTTGTAGCTCTGATTGGGGCAAAGCAAAGCAATATATGTAACCTAAACATTTTTACCCCCATAATATTCTAAAATAAAAAAATTTACCAATAGGATTAAACATTTAATTCAATTAAATAGCTTGCTTTTTACTAATAAATCATGTAAAAATGTTTATTTATTCAAAGTATATTTATTGAATGTGTATTATGGGTCAGGTACAATTCTGAGTGCAAGTTATGTGCTGGGAATAAAATAAACACAAACTCTGCTCTGTTTTGGGATTATAATCTGGTGGGGTAAATAAACAAATAGCGTGAAATGACAGATTGTAATGAGTACTGTTAAAAAACAGTACAGAGATATAAAATAATTGTGGGGAACCTACTTGGATATAATCAGTAGAGAGGTCCTTCTAACAAAGTGACATTAAGGTAAGACATGTGAGGCAAAGAGGCAAGTAGAATGGGAAAGTGTGTTATAAGAAGAGTGGTTCGCAGATGTCATTTATTGCAGACATTAATCAGAGCATCTGTTGTTCTTCCTTCCTTCACCAAATATTTAGTGTGTAGCTATATTATGTAAATCAATGTTCTCAGTGATAAAGAAATAGAAAGATGGACCAGGTACATTTCCTGTCTTCAAGGAGTTTAGAGTCCATAGAGAGACTGTAATTTCAAAATTACAACTGGCAATGGTGTGCTGGAGCCAGCTCCTACTGGCTTGTGAGAGCTGCTTGTTAAATACTCAGACACTTGTGAACTGGTTGTTAAAACTGTTGAGAGCTTGAAATTGGCCGTGGCAAAAGTATTTACACTACAGTAATTGGCAATCATTATAAATCAGGATGTTTTCTTTTCCCCTGAGAATTGGTGGCTAAATATTTACCAATTTATAACTCACATGACTGGTTATGAGTAAAACCAACTCCAACAGGAACTGGAACTGCTTCTTGACTTTAGGCTGTATTGGATTCTACTATCAGCTGTTTAAATGTGGTGTGATTTTAAAAGAGTAAAAAAAGGATTATGTTATTTATATTACTATCTCAATAGTAATAATGCAAATGCTTTCAATAGCATTTATAGTTGGAAACTTGAGACTGTAAACTTGATGATGAGATCACAGACAGTGTGGCTCTTATTCCCCAGTCTACCCTCAGCACCTCCTGTACCTGTGACCAGTGCTCATGGTGTTTGCTCTCCCTGGAATGCTCTCCCCATCACCATTGTCATCTGTCCAATTCTGTCGTTTTAACAAGTATAATATAATATCTCCCATCTTAGGAAAAAATAATTCTCATACCCTACATCAGTCTCTTTCAATAGCTTCATTTCTTCATGCCCCATCCTCAAGAGAGTGCTTTCCTCTCTGCTCCAAGGTCCTTGCTTCATTCTCTCTCAAATCAGCTTTAGGCAGATTTTTGACTTATTTTTAAAATTTTTTTTATTTCAACATATTACAGGGTTACAAATGTTTAGGTTACGTATATTGCTTTTGCTCCACTGGAGTCAGACCTTCAAGCATGTCCAGCCCCTAGATGGTGGGCACCACACCCATTAGATGTGAATATTCCAATCCGCTCTTTCCCCCTCCCATCTGCCCAACATCCAATGAATGTTATTACTATATGTGCACTTAAGTGTTCATCAGTTAAAACCAATTTGATGGTGAGTACATGTGGTGTTTGTTTTTCCATTTTTGGGATACTTCACTTAGTAGAATGGGTTCCAGCTCCATCCAGGATAATACAAGAGGTGCTAGGTCACCATTGCTTTTTGTGACTGAGTAGAACTCCATGGTATACATATATCACATTTTATTAATCCATTCATGTATTGATGAGCACTTGGGTTATTTCCAAATCTTTGCAATTGTGAATTGTGCTGCTATAAACATTCTAGTGCAGATGTCTTTTATAGAATGTCTTTTGTTCCTTTGGGTAGATGCTCAGTAATGGGATTGCTGGATCGAACGGTACTTCTACTTGTAGCTCTTTGAGGTATCTCCACATTACTATCCACAGAGGATATACATTTATCACTTCACTAAACTGTTCCCCTGAAGGACACCAAATACAAAGGATGATTATCGGTCCTCATCTTCCTCAGTCTTGCTGTGACATTTGACTCAGATGGCCACTTTTCATTCTTCAAATACTTGTTGTGTGAGGCACATTCTCTCCATGTTCCTCCTACCTTGCAGGCCACTCCTTTTTTTTTTTTTTTTGAGACAGAGTCTCACTGTGTTGCCAGGGCTAGAGTGCCATGGCGTCATCCTAGCTCACAGCAACCTCCAACTCCTGGGCTCAAGCGATCCTCCTGCCTCAGCCTCCCGAGTAGCTGGGACTACAGTCATGCGCCACCATGCTAATTGTTTTTTTTCTGTATATTTTTAGTTGTCCAATTAATTTCTTTCTAATTTTAGTAGAGACGGGGTCTCGCTCTTGCTCAGGGTGGTTTCGAACTCCTGAGCCCAAACAATCCGCCCGCCTCGGCCTCCCAGAGAGCTAGGATTATAGGCGTGAGCCACCGCGCCCGGCCCGCAGGCCACTCCTTTCGAGTCTTGTTGGCTGTAAATACATTTCAATTCCAGATTCTAAATGCAGGAGTTCCCTCAGTTTAGTCATTGAGAATTTTTCTTCTCTATTTTCATCGGTAACTGTGTATTGATGACTCAAATATTTAGGTCATTAAATATGAAATGTCTGATTTCTAATATTATTAATGATTAAAAATGATAATCATTACTAATGATTATCTAATCATTGTTTGATATTATATATCAAACAAGAAGCAGTACAATTAACCAAAGTATGTACCTAAAGTATGCCAGCAGCAAAGAAGCCTGGAGAGCAAGTGACAACGAAACCACAAAAGGCGTTTCCATAGCTTGTTGAGAATTGAATATTTTTCCTTGCAAGAAGTGGTTCAAAGCCTGGAAGAAGTGGTAGTCAGTTGGTGCAAAGTCTGGTGAATACGGTGGATGACAGAGAGTTTCCAAGTTCAGCCTCTGTAGTTTGAGCAGTGTTGTTTGTGGGACATGTGGTTGAGCATTGTCTTGCAAGAGGATTGGCCTGTCCCTATTGACCAATTTTGGATGCTTATTTTAAGCATCCTCATCATTTTGTCCAATTGGTTGCAGTAGACATCCACTGTAATCTTTTGACCAGGTTTCATGAAGCTGTAGTGGATAATATCAGCGCTGGACCACCAAATAAACACCGTTAGCTTTTCTAGATGATTATTCAGTTTTGGACTATGTTTCAGCACTTCATCTTTATCCAGCCTTTGTGCCAAATGCTTGCAATGGTCAAAAAGAATCCATTTTTCAACACTCATAACAATACAATGTGGAAATGTTCGCCTTTATGTTGTGACAGCAAAGAAAGGCAAGCTTTGAGATGATTTCTCTTCTGATGCCTGTTTGCTTCATGCAGAACCCACTTATCCAGCTTCTTTACCTTGCCCATTTGTTTTAAATGGTCCAAAATTGTTGGAATAGTAATGTCAAACCTTGCTGTTAATGCACACATAGGTTGAGAAGGATTCACTTCCACTACAGCTTTCAGCTCATCATTATCCACTTTGGTTTCAGGTCACCCATGTGGCTCATTTTCAAGATGAAAATTACTAGAATGGAACTTGTCAAACCATTCATGTACTGTGCGTTCATTAGCCACATGTTTCCCAAACACTTTGTTGCTATTTCGAGCTGTCTGCACTGCATTTGTTGTAAGACGGAACTCATATTCAAAAATAACATGAATTTTCGACTTATGCATGGTATCACAAAAATTGCTCAAACAAATTTTGAAATATAATCAGAAGCCAAACCATGCATTTGAAAAACTGAGGATGTACCTTCACAATAAAAATTTAAAAAGTGTCAAAGTGAAATATCAGTGATATCAACTGTCAAACTTAGTACTTAAGAAAATCGGGATATTTCGTACTTAATAACCTAATACTTATCTCCAGACTGACCTCTTCTCTGAGTTCCAAGCCCTTAGCACAGCATAAAAAGCCCTTGCATACTCAGCTTAGTTCCTCAACATTGTGTCCTTCTGTTCCCCTGATTTACCACACTCGATTGCATAGGACTTCTTACTTTTTCTTGAAGAACTAAAGCTGAGTCTTTCCTCAGGACCTTTCATTTCAGGTTCCCTCTGCTTGGAATACTCTATTTCTATTTCTTGCATGATTCGCTGACATACTTCATTCAGGGCTCTGTTCAAATGTCACCTCTCATCTAGAATGGCAGCACCATGGCCTTATGATGCTTTATTTTTCTTCATACAACTTACTGTTTTATATATATACACATATACACACACATCTCTCCCTCACTATTTAATGTAGTATGTGTCAATATATTTTCTAAAGTATCTATCAACACAATATAGCATAATGTACTGTATACTATATGGCATAAAGTGAAAAGATATAGCACTTAAAGTATGACATAACAGTATCTGCTATCCCTAGAATGTAAGCTCCCTGAGAACAAGACACTTTCTTTCTATAGTTTCGTAATTTATAAACAGTGCATGACACATAGTAAGAACTTAAAATATGTTTTTTGAATGACTGAAAAAAGTACCTAAAAACCAATGATCCCCTGGTATTCTTCTCATGTAGTCATTCTTTCTGCCTTCTTCACCTTCCCTCTGTTTCTTTTGATGGCACAATATGGCGTTAATTTATGGGAACCAGGACCTGAATCCAGATCTTTTCACCATTTTTCCATTATAGTGTCATCTCTAAAATGTAATGTTTTTCAGAAGCCCACTAGCTTTTAGTATGAAATCCCATTTACAGCTTCTGGGCACAGAAACTCCTCATATTCCAACTTTAAAAATTCCATTTGCAGGATGAATTTCTACACACACACACACACACACACACACACACACACACACACACACATGCAATCACACATACACAAATACTTTGTAACAGCCTCAAGTATATGGGTACTTCATATAAACTCTTTTTCTTTTTGAGTATATTTATACCTTGGGGCCACATATAACTACAGAAACACCCAAACGTAGCAGAAATATTATTCTATCTTCTTATGTGTCAAAACTCGAGCATCAAAATCAGATGCTAAACTAGTAAATAGCTTCACTTGGAGTTTTCTTTACACAGTTCTTGCCTTCAAAAGGGAGTTAATAGAAAAGAGAAAGAAAAGGCTTTTTCAATTATTCATTTTTTCCAACTTGGAAAATTTTTCAATATTTATTCTTTACTCTGGATATCAGCTATTTTTTCACTGACTTGCATTATCTTTCCATATACACATTTTTTCCAGGATCATATTTGGCCTGAAAATAACCTCACAGGTAATTTATTTTGCGAATAGTTCATGTTTGATCTATGTGGCATTACAAATAGTTTTCATATTATTTAGCTGACTGGGATGGAAGGTTGAAAAGGAAATTCTATTTGACAGTTCTTGTCAATGAGCTGCTAGTGTGTTTAATGTGTCAGAGTGCTAAGAACAGAAACTGCATAAGTAATACCACTGGCTACTAAACTCTTTCATGCAATGATGGTGCTAACTATGTCTTAATAAGCATGGTGCTGGCATGCTTGTCCTTTAGTATATCAAAAAGTATCTAAGTGTTGATTAAATAATCTCAGGAAGTCACTGTTGCTCTTTGTAAGAATTTGCCTAAAAAGCAGTAAGGGCTTGAAGTTGTCTTCATCCAAAAAGCACTAAAAGCTTTATTATAAAATTTAATATCTAGCCTCCACAATCTATGTTATAATGATGTTTATTTTTTGTTAACATTTTGAATATAAGAATTAAACTGAAGATTGAAAGTTGAAGACACCTCTCATTTAAAGTACTCAAGAATAATACTAAAATTGTGGTGATGATGATAATAATTTATATATTATGCCATGTAGCCACTCTTTTGTAATATAAATTATCTGAGGACTCCAAGAAATTCTTCATCAAGAGATATAGGAGGTAATATAAAACTTAACATAGATAATATATCTCAAGTCATACTAGCCTGTAAATTTAAAAAAATCATAATTGGTAGCTCTCTGTCTCTATACAAACTTAGTTTTTGGGAACAAAAAGCATTCTCACATTCACCTCTGATGGTCTGGGGAATCTGCAAGTGCATCCCGTGGATGTGCTTCACAACAGTGTCCTTGGCCACTGGTTAACATCTACAATCTCCCTGCTTGCTGTGGTGGAATCTTCTGTCCCTGCTGATGTCAAAGCAATAAATGTGCCATCAAATATCATCCTGTCTGAAGGGAAAGAGAAAACCCCAATTTCTGATTGCCAAAGAAAATTGCTGACATCAAGGCAGTTCACAATGTGAACTTCTGAAGTCTCATACAGAATTTAATCAAAAACTGTAATTTTGTTTTGCCTTATATTTGTAGTATAAGTTGAGCACAAAAACTGGGCCATCCTCAAAACCAACTGCCTCCTCTAGCCTTTCAATCAGGCATTGAAACAAAGTCGTTTCCTTAAAATTCACAAAGGGGAAGGCCATCCCAGCAATGTTAGATATCACAATTTTCTAAGAAATCCATGAATAAAAATGTTTATATCCCAATCTACTGATTTTTAAGTTTTGATAACTAATTTAAACTTAGTGAATAATGACATAGACATAAAACATATAAATAATATATAACATATAACATATATATGTTATAATATAATAATATATAATAATAACACATAACATAGAGATATATCTTGATTGCTATGCATTTGAAGTAGAAAAAGAAGAGTTAAGATGTCTGTAGAGAAGATTTCTTTTAAACTATTTCAGTTTCAGAATGTCATTTAATAGTTGGGGGGAAATCTAGGGTTACAATAAAATCCTTGATGACTAATAATGGTAGTTCCCACTCCGTGAAGTTTGGATTTGTATGCAAGACACCAATTTAATAAAGATGTTAAATCAGTTAATGATGAATCACAGTCATTTTCTTTTTTAATTTTACTTAATTCTTTTAGGCTGTCTAAATGTCTAAAACTGATAGATCTAAAACAAAGTTCAATGGAACTTTGTTTCTCCAGTTTGAACAGAATCCAATGTGATCACATCAAATTATACTTGATAGAAAAACTTCCTGTAAGAACTGAAAATAAAGTGAATACCAATAATAATAATAATAACAATAATACAGTGTAGTTAAAAGTGTTATCAAAAACTCAGAAAGATTCATATAATTTTATTAATTGCACTACATCATTCAAATATTGGAGACTTCTGTGTTTTCAACCAAAGAAAACTCTGCTGAATTTTACATACAGCCAGAAAGGCTTCACATCCCCAAAGACTCTCTTAACTGGAAAATTTATGTGGCATTTCAGTAGTGGGTTTCAGTTTGTTGTGAAATGTCCTGTAAACTGGTCTCCTGAATCCCAGATTTTCCTGATACACCCTAGCATGTGATTTGAACAGCTGCAGATTCCACTTTCAATTTAGTCATCAAAAGTGATTAGCAAACTAAACGATAAAGTGGTAAATTATCAACCCACACAAAGGATAACTTGTGAGTGAAAGTGATTTAGAATTCATAAGGTCTGCCTACCAAACCCAACATTTGGAAATCAACCCTGGAGATCAATTTGCTATGCACTTTTACTCTGGATATAATGCATTTAGAGACTGGTAGGCATATAATTATACTGGAACATTTATTTTCTTAAAAATAATCTATCTGTCTCTTTAGCCTATGGTCAGACAAATTATACCCCATGGGCTAAATCTGATGTACTTCCCATTTTTATAAATAAAATTTTATTGGAACAGAGCCACACACATTCATTCCTTATTGTCTACGACCACTTTGGTGCTATAACAAAAAATTTTGAATAGTTATTACAGAAACTGTATGTTCTGAAAAACCTAAAATATTTATAACCTTGCGCTTTAGAGAAAAAGTTTGTTAATCTGTATTTTATTCTCTATTATTTGCTATACAAACAGATTTTGCATTTATCATGATGAGAGCTACCTACCATTTATTACCTGGCAGGTACAATACGAAACCCTTCCCATACTTCCTTTATGTCACTTCAGTCCTTTGAAGTATTGTTATTACCATTGAATGTATGAGAAAGGAGACTCTTACGAAGTGTAAGTGCCTTGTCCATATAAGCAGTGGAGCCAGGATTCAGCCTCAAGTCTGACTCCAAACCCATCCTATTCCTCTTTAATCCATCTTGTCTCAAATAAGTGCATGGTCTTCTTTTTCCAGGCAATTTGCATGATTTGAACCTATGAGAAACAGTGCCAATGGATTCAGTAAGTGTCTTAGCCACTTGGATGTGAAGTTAAGCTTAATATAGAACAAAGGGGAAATAGCTTCTAAAGTTTCTTTGAAGTATAAAGAGTTCCATCTAAGTACTTGGATTGCCACAGTCTGTTTTAAAGCTTTAAACAAGTCTGTGTCTGGGAGTCACAATTTGAGCATTAATCAGTAAACATCTTTTGGCAAACCACCTAAGTAAATGAGTTTCACTTCTTCATCTTTTAAGAAAGACTGAGAGCCACAGGAATGAAAGACTATCACTAAAACACCTGAGTGCTCAGTCCTATCTGGACAGCTTCACCCTCTAAGTGTTCTAAAAACAGAAAGGTTTTACTAAAAGCAGGTAGGCAAAACAGGGTGAGCTGTAGCTTTTAGCAGAGACTTTTTTTCTTCAGTGATCCATATTCTGGGGCAAAATGATCCAAAAAGACTGATCATAAATGACTCATTCATTTTGCCACCTGACAAGACTGCCCACCTGTGTGGACTGTTTATTGTTTTTTTTCTTGAAACAGGTACGCTTCATCTGTTCTCTAAGAAATTTCATGTGTTCCCTAGGAATTATCAGCAAAGTCTCTAGACATGGTCTTTCCCTTCCATTCAAGGATTATAGCCTTAACTCAGATTTTTTACTCTCATGAGAAATTCACGAAGTAGGTATCTTGTTTGTTTACATTTTTAACCCCACATTTACCTATGAAGAATTTGTGATAGCTCCAAGAATATACAAGCTAAATTAACAGTCTGTCCCATCTTAGAATGGCAACTTGATTTTTTTGGCAAATTCCAGAGGATGGATATTTTCACAAAGAAAGAGGACGGGTAAGGGCACATGTCATTATAGTTTCATAAAACCATGGAATTTCAAAGGAAAAGTCACTGTGAAAGACATCTAGTCCAACTCCCTAATTTTGTGAAAAAATAAAATGAGGACTTCATCCTCAGGTAGGATGTAAGAGGCAGGCTGTCCCTGACTCTACCCTCACACCTGCCCGACCAGGAAGCAGCACTCACAGACACAATGCACCCCAGACATCCTTTGAAAGGTATCAGGTTATCCTAGTCATTCTAAAGATTCTTTCTTTAGGGTTTGGACAGTATGCAAATGAAGAAAATATTTCTGGTTTACAAAGTATAAATAAGATAGTCAATAATAAAATGTCTTTGAAAAGTTAAAATCATTATACAATTTGAGATGATATTATTAGTGATAATCTGCTCCCCCTCCCCTCCAAAAATACAATCTTAGGAGTTATGACAAGAGGAAATTAAATTGTGGAATGTTGATATTACTAATCATTAAATTGTTTTTATCTAGCTGTGAAGCCAATTTCAATGTACAGTTAAAAAAATAACTTCATGGTGATTTTTTTTCTTCCTAGTGAAAAGCCTAGTAAAAACAAAGTCTGTGTATGGAAATTCTTATTTTTCTCATCTTTTCATCTTTCTTCACCCCTCCCTCCAATCCCAACCCTCCCTGTTCCTTGTCCCCTTTGTGTCTCCACCCAAGAGGGAAATGTTGTTTCTGAAGCATGAAAATGGGGAGACTGAGATCAAGGAATTTCTGGAATTGTGGAGTTTCCATGCTGGAGTGTTCTCTGTAACAGTGGCAAAATTTCAAATACTAAATGACACATTTAAAATTACATGGACAGAACTCAAGGGCATATTTTCACTAAATCAAAAGCACAGGTCTCTTAAGTACATATTTCCTCATTTGGTTTCATTCCTTAGACCAAGTTCATATTTTTTTCAGTGTCTAAATGTGTACAGAGCTTCTAGCCAGATGGTGACACCCCACTTCCATGTTCCTTCCACAAATTAAGCCATTAAGGACATTTTCATGCTCATATTCATCATTTACTTGTCCTTGTGGTATTGTGTTTGATAGTGGAAAATATTATCAGCATATTATTCCAGTTACTTTGCCATAATGAACTCTCCTTAATAGTAGTCTATTACATACACTATGTGAGACCAAGACACTTGCAAAGTTTTTTCCCCTGTTCTCCCTGAGTCATCTTGTCTGGCATTTCACAATACACATTCCAAGAAGCAAGGCAGGAGAGTAACCACAACAGTAGCAGAGGCAATTCTTTGAGAGGAAACGCCTTTGTTTGAGGGAAGGGAAGAGAAAGAGAAAAAAGAGAGGAAGGTGCAGACAGGAAAAATCAGCACTGTCAGGGATTAAGAAAATAAGGAATGAATAAACCACCTACAGAATGGGAGAAAATATTTGCATGCTATATACCTGATAAGGGGCTGATAATCAGCATCTACAAAGAACTCAAACAAATCAGCAAGAAAACATAAAAAATCCCATTAAAAAGTGGGCAAAAGACATGAACAGAAGCTTTTCAAAAGAAGATAGACTAATGGCCAATAAACATATGAAAAATGTTCAACATCTCTAATCATGAGGAAAATGCAAATCAAAACCACAATGATATCACCTAATTCCAGTGAGAATGACTTTTATCAAAAAGTCCCCAAACTACAGATGCTGGCATGGATGTGGAGAGAAAGGAACATTTACACACTCTTGGTGGGACTGCAAATTAGTAACACTTCTGTGGAAAACAGTATGGAGATTTCTCAAAGAACTAAAAGTAGACCTACCATTTGATCCAGCAATCCCACTATTGGGTACTTACACAAAGGAAAAAAAAAATCATTTTATCAAAAAGACCCTTGCACTCAAGTGTTCATTCCAGCACAATTCACAATTGCAAAGATGTTCAATCAACCCAAGTGCCTATCAATAAATGAGTGAATTAATAAAATATGGTATATATATATATTATGGAGTACTACACAGCCATAAAAATAATGGTGAATTAATACCTTTTGTAACAACCTGAATGGAACTGGAGACCATTATTTCTAAGCAAAGTATCACAAGAATGGAAAACAAATACTACATGTATTCCTTATTAAATTAGAACAAATCGATGAACATCCATGTGCACATATAGTATTAAAACTCAATGGAAACCAAGCAGGTGGGAGGGGGAGTAGGGGATGGGTAAACTCACTCCTAATGGGCACAGTGCAAGCTATCTTGGTGATAGGCACACATATAACTTTGACTTAAACTGCTCAAAAGCAAATCATGTAACCAAAATGTTTGTACCCCTGTAATATTCTGAAATTAAAAAAAAATAAGAAATATAGGTTATTTATTATTCACCTCCTTGTGGGGTTGTTCCGACAACTCAATATGTGAAACATGGGAAGATAAGGATAAAGAGACGCAAGGAAAAGGAATTAGGAGCAAAATCTTAGGTCTTGATCGTGATCTTGGACTGTCTTCTATCTCATCATACTAGGGTTTTGTTTGGGGGCCAAAGTAGATTATAGGACATTTGTCAGCTTGGTCCACTGAGGGGGAGGTGAGAACATCCAAGTTTAAGTTTTATTTTTTGATATGGTGATGATATTCAGTCTAAAGATTTTCCTACTGTGTTCAAGGGCATTATGTACAAATAAATACCATTTTTTTCCAAAATAATTTCTAAAATGGATAGTGGTCTCAAATTTTCCATTGATCTGGGGAATATTAACCTAGTTAATAAAGGAAAATCAAGAATAATTTTTCCCCCTACTTACCATGTGAAACTACCATGACTTAAATAGCAGAAAGTGTAACAAAAAGACCTATTATAACAGAAACAAAACTATAGAATTTGCAAATGTACTTAGGCTAACTATTGAATTACTTTAATGGCAGATAGGTGTATGACACCTCACACAGGAATGGTAAAGGATGGTGTGAGTAGCACCAAGCAGAAACATATTATATTTTCAAGCTGTTCCACACTCCCCAAAAGATGTCCAAGAATCGTACATACTGGCCAAAATGTTCAGGAGATTATTATTCTGACATTTTGCGGACTCTATATTTCTATAATTTGAGTTTCACAGCATAGCTAGAATTTCATTTCTTTATGTTAGATATGCTTTGTATAAAAATAATATTACCCTGCAGCAAAGCGGACTCTGCCTTAACTGGTTGTATTGTCTAGAACACTTTAGATTCGGGTCAGGGAAGGGGAGGTAACTTCATCTGCTGATTTCATTGTCTCACATAGAACATTCTGCGATTACAGCTGCACTACACTCAGCCATAGTAAAAGAATTTAGTTGTCTTCTAATAATTTCCCAGATATATGAACCCTGGGGGCAGCAGAACCCAGTAGTAATCAAATGTACTCACATAGATTGCAGGAGGTGGGGCAGAAATGGAGATGACGCTCCCACACTTTCTCGGCTTTATTCATTTGTTTATATTGCAGAGTGTGGGGTTAAAGAAAGGCTGGTTAGTGAAGTTTCTACAGGAGGATTTATGCCATGGCTCTCTCATTCTACCAAAAAGAGAGTTGTCAAAGCACTTGAGTTGAGTTTAAGTCTAACACCCAACTTACATAGAATTGAGGAGAGGCAGAAATGTATGGTCTTCGAACAACCATTAGGCTGAGTTAATTGTCCCATCCAGCCCTCAAGGGGAAAATGGGTAGAGGAAAAGGAGAATGTTGCAACATCAAAGAGCCATTATATAAGGTTGGGGCCCCAGGAACATGCTTCAGTCTTTCTGAGGAAGATCCTACTTTCTTAAATAGCAAAGCAAAATTAGGAGTTTTTAATGAAAAATTTGTAATTAATTCCCTCAGCAGGAGGCAGGAATAGCTTCTGCAAAATCCATCTGACCATTGATATAATGCTCAATTTTGACAGAGCTTACTAGTTATTTATAGCCAAAAGGGTGTTGGATAATAAAACTCCCCATAACTCAGCAGCTAGTTTAGAACAATAAGTATTTAGTTAGTTTACAGGTCTGTAGATTAGCAATTTAGATTGGGCATAGGCAGGGTGTCTTGGGTGACTCAGCTCTGCTTCATGTCTCTCTCATCCGTAGGAGGCTTGCCTGTGTATGTTCTCATGGTGGTGGCATAGACACAAGAGGGTAAAGGTGTTAACAAATAAGCACTTTTCAAGTCTCTTCTAGTGTCAATGCTGCTAACATCCCATTAACCAAAGGTAGTCTCATTGTCAAGCCAGAGGGAAGGAGGCAGGTCACCCCATCCATGGCAAATAGTATAGAAAACAAAATGGGTGAAAAATTGGAGCCATCCGCACAGCCTTCCTGAGGCAAACACCTTGAGGTACACAGGCAGCCAGTGGGCCCTCAGCTTTCTTGGACTGACAGCATGCTGGCATGAGAGAGATAGCTGCAAGAGGGGAAAGAGTTTGAGAAGGAAAGAAATGCTTTCAGTAGAGTTAGGCGGGCTCTTCGCCAAGGAGAACAAACCATGAATATCTGTGTGAAATCACATGGTAATGTGATTGGCATGACACCAGCACCTGGGCTGGCTGTTTAGGGAAGGAAGAAAACACGTTTTTGGTTTTGCTTTTGTTTTCTTAGCATCTACTATATACCTGGAGCCATGTTAGACTACTAGTATTTATCATTTCAGTTAACCCTTGCACCATTTCTAATGTTTTGGTATAACTGTCTCCATTTCTTAGGTGAAAAAGTGAATATAGGTTAATTCTTTTAAATTAAAGTGCAAGAAAATGGTAGAGCTCTCTTTTCTGATTCTAGAGCTCATAATCTGTCCACCACTGAACTTTGTACCCATACTGGCTTCTTCAAGTATGAATCATCTGTCAACTTTTTTCTTAAAGAATTCCCTAAGGAACAATGAGTTGTAAAAACAGGCACCAGTCAGAAAAAAAGAAGAAAAAGTCAGAAATATAGGACCTGGAATAATTCACTTTTCCAGCCTTCCCTTCCCAGACTGTTTTGAATGGTTTTTCATTGTAAGAGATGAAGAACATATGCCCAGGTCCAGCCCAAAAGGCAAGCACAAAAGGCAAGATTTCTAGATGAAGCAGAATATATTTTTTAAGCAGGATGTTTTATTGACTTTAGGTCAGCTGGTAATAATTACCTGCATTTATACCTTGAGGTATTTTACCCCATTGAAAAAAGAACAGATAAATGTTATATTAGAGATTTCTGACTTTCACTGGTTTCCTGCTCTGGACTGAGAAACTGTTCAGCTGTCTCCTATAATGTGTATTTCAGTATTGCAATTTATCAACAAAGGGTGCATGTACCAAATTTCTACTTGCTGCCATTGACTTCTGTCCAGAAACAAGCTTCTTTGCAGCATTCATGATGTCAGTGTTAGCCACTGAGTCAATCTGCTGAAGGACTGTGAACAGTGGCACATAAGAACCAGCAACTAGAGCCTGGGACCAGATTCATCCAGCAGAGACTTAAAGAAAGCAAGAGACAGCAAGCCACACAGACATGTGTGGAGAAAGTATTCCAGGTGGAAGGAGCAGTAAGTGCAAAGGCCCTGAAGAAGATCAGGCTAAGGATGCCTGAGGAATGGAAATTAGGCCATTGTGACTGGAGCAGAGAGAGTGAGGAGAGAGTAGTAGGAGGTGAAGTCAGAGAGGTGTTCTGGGGTCATACCAGGAAATCTTGAAGGTCATTCTAAGGATTTTGGCTGGAACTAAGAGGAAATGGGAGACTTTCAGGGATTTGAACAGAGCAGTGGCATGATCTCTCTGGACTTCTCCTTTCATATCCTTTTTTCTTTCCTGTCACACTATTACTTGCAGTCCCCTGTTCTTATTCTTTCTCTGAATCTGTCTGTGTGCTGCTACCTTTGCCTGGAACATCCTTCCCACTCACACACGACCCTCCTTTGACTGTCAATCACCTAGTAGATCTTCAGGTTCCATCACAGACATGGTAGAAGTATCTATTCTTCTTCTCCAAGGAGGCTGGAGTACGTGCTCTTCTTAAGTGCTTCCCTGACATTTTCTCAGTCAGGATGCTCTTGAATACAAATAACGGAATACCTAACCAACAGTGGTTTAAACCATAAGAGTATTAAATGCTTACCTATGTGATATCCAGAGATAGGCAGTATTGTCATTAGTTAAGCATCTCAGGGATGTTCACAAGGACCCAGGCTCTTTCCATTCTTCTTCTTCACCACAATCAGCAAGTTGGCCTTTCTCCTCCAGCTTGGCCCTAATGGTTGCAAGGTGGCCACCATCTTGGCCTCCCAGGCATCTGACTCTGAACAATGGAATCCAAAACAGGGATAGAGGGAAGGGATTCCAAGAGCCTTTCCTTGGCAGTGTACTTGCCTCTTGTCAGAGGAGAGTATCTCTCCTAGAAGCCCACTAAAAGTCTATGTTTAATCATCCAGGACAAATTCTTATTTATTATAAGTACCCATTTACCTATGTCTCACAATCATTGTATCCTAACACATAGTACAGATTGTAACACATAGTTGGTGCTCAACAAATACTATTGAATAAAGTCAATATTTTGTGGCTTTTACTCACTTTTTAAAATAGAATGTGAGGTTAGGGGTGGAGTTTCATGAAAATCACATACTTCTCAGAAAAGAAAAGAACTGCTGACTAGAAATGAGTAAAAGAATTGTCAAATCGTATTGTGGCCTAGCCTATGTCAGAGAATAGCAAAATAATAATGTTCCAAGTTGTACTTTAGAGTTTCCAAATAAAAATTCACAAACCCCAAAGAGTTGAAATTAAGTTCATATTATGTAAAACCGTGGAATTTAAACAAGCTTTGAATATTTCCTCCACCCTGGTTTCAGTTCATTAATAATGATCTTTTTAAAAAATCTTTCTCATTTCTACTGAACTGTATCTGAACCTCACTGGCCAATTGCACACCATGAGCCCTGTGATATAGAAAAAGCATAAACACAAAATTATGCACAGAGAGAGAACCCTGGAGAACCGTTGTCCATGGTGCAATGGAGAATTTCTAAATCGATATAGATATAAAGGGTGTTTAATAGTTCAACAAAAGAAATGACATAGAGTCAGTGACTTTGGCTTAATGGAAGTAAATTTTGCAAGTATCCCTTGTCTAAAGCTGGTGGCCAGACATGCTCAGTACCCTTAACAGCAACCTCCCACACACGAGCCCACCTGCAGGCTCCCTGTGGAAAGGTACCAGAGGCTACAGCCTCTTAGAGGTAATCTACAGGCTCTGCCTCCCATTTCCACTCTGTACCAACTTGTTCTTAGTGTCTCCATTTCCCGTTTTTCTTCCCAGGCCCTTCAGACTGATGCTTCAGTAGAAGAGGCCACTTGATTTGATCCAGGCTTTAGCTTTAGCTTTAGCTCCCCTGTAACCCTGTGCTCTGGAACCCTTGGCCAGAGCAGCTCCACTTCTGAAAACAACCCAGAATTAAAAACTGTAGCTCAGGTATAATACTCATCTGTCATTATAGAGTTGTACAAGATGTCTCTTTATCTTTTAGCAGGATACTTAGGGCCATGCAGAAAGGGCCAATAAGGGCCTTAGGCCAAGAAATATAGAGAGAGAGACAGACAAAGAATGAATGCTGGGCTGGGTTGCGCAGCTAAGCCAATCATGTATCACCCAACAATGATGTAGAAAGAAAATTTGTTTGAATTCAAAGGGAATTTTGCAATCTCACTGAAGGAGTGCAAGCCTGCTTAAATGCCAGAATTTTAAGGATATGCGTAGTATCTAATTAGGAATAGCAGCAACTAGAATTATTCAAACAAAGTGACAAAGAATCTTAGATCTAAATTATAAACATTGCGTAATCATGGACTGACTCAGAAATCTGTATCATTAGTTTCTTAACTCTAACACAAGAAAGTGCTTATTCTAATGTAGATGTGAACCGGTGTGGAAACAGATAAGCAACAATAAACTACATAGATTCAAGTTCTGGACAAATATAGGATAAAAACATTTTTTCTTATCTAAAACTAAGAGCTTTACCAAATTTTCTAGTTACAGAAATTTGGATTTTGTGGTAGAATTATACTGCTTATTTATTTGAGCTTTGTGGTGATTATGATACACCTGAGAATATGTGTGTACATATCTAAATATATAGTATTAACAAGTTATAGATACAGTACATTTATTCCCTACTAATCCTTTCTTTGAATTTTAAGTTAAAAAAATCACCTCCCTCCCAAACAGACACACATGTCTTCAGGTATTGTTGAAGAGTGGTGTCTAAACCAGCAGGATACATATACCACATTTTCTTTATCCATTCCTTGGTTAATGGGCATTTAAGTTGGTTCTATATCTTGCAATTGTGAATTGCACTGTAATAAACATTATGGTACAGGTGGCAGGTGTCTTTTTGATATAATGACTTTTTTTTGCATTGGATTAAATTAAATGGGCTTCTATGCCTCTTAACCATCATTCTGTTCTCCCTCTTGTCACGAGGCCAGTCAATCTTCCTGCTGTTCTTCAGATTTGCCACCTGAGAT
>CAUYRB010116131.1:0-32909 GCA_963574695.1 Propithecus perrieri | reverse complement strand
TATTAGGGTGATGCTGGCCTCATGAAATAATTTGGGAAGTGTTCCATTTTCTGGAAGAGTTTGTATAAAATTGGTATTACTTCTTCTTTAAAGGCTGGGTAGAATGCATCATGGAAAACCCTCTAGACTTGGAATTTTCTACTTAACTACTCTGAATAAAAATCTTCCCAAATTTTGGAGTCAGAAGATTATTGTTACATTTTGTATTTCAAATAATGAAGTCAGTAAACTGTGGTGATGGGTTGGATGGATCCCAGCAGGGGGATCTGAATGAAGGTACATCAGCTCCAACAAAATTTGACTAGATGTATACAGGTATCCAAAGTTGCAACTACACCTGAGAGTAGTATAAAGGGTTACCGCAGCACAGTGATGGTCTTCCCACAGTTAATGCATTGAAAGGCACAAAATATGTATTTTTAGAAACATATTTACATTTCCACAATGTGTATGTAATTATCATATATCTTAAAACACTATTAAATATTAACACTTTTGGAAAACCGTAGGAGAGGTGCTACATAATGTATTTTATATATTTCTGAAATATTAATAATTATTATATTATTAATGATAATAATACTAAAGTAATATAGCTAACAATATAAGATAAAAATGTACTAATAAAAATATTAGCTATAAAAATAATAGCTAATAAGTTTGAATAAGATATTGTGTTAATTTCCTTAGATATATTGTTCAATTCTCTGTAGTAGCAACAAGAACAATATTGATGATAGTGAACATTTCATAATTGCTTATTACATGCCCCATATTGTGCTAAGCCCTCTGCATGCTTTACTCCATTTAATCCTCACAACAACTCTATCATACATGTACTGTAATTACTGGTATTTCATAAGTGAGGAAAGTCGTCTATAGAAACATGATTTAACCTCAGATATAAAGCTAATAAGGGGAAGAACAGGAATTTAAACCAAAGCAGTCTCACTGTGCCAATATGAACAGAACAGGTTTAGATCTGTAGATAATATAGATGAACTTCTGGGGAGAGCTATTTTCCGGTGAGATTATGTTGTTTGCATCAAGCCTACAATGGGTGGTGGAAGGAGAATGGACTTTCCTATGAAGCTGACCTTCTTTCCAACAGTAAGTCTGCCACTTATAAATGACATTGCATGGGCCAATTGCATAACTTCATTGAGCCTTGATTTTCTTATTTGTGACATGTGAATAATATCATCTATATTTTGAAATATTAGCAGTAATGGCTATGTAGGAGTTAAATTCATATATTTTACACTTTTATGGTTTTTAGACCCTGAGACAGCTTTCTGTCTCAGAATCTATTTACTGGAGGAGAAGTCAGTATCCACGAGAAAGGATCCTTCGGTACAATAGCAAGTGCACGTGGTAATGATTTCTCATGGTAATGGTTCTTCTCCAGGGACAACGATGACCACCTATATTGGTACAGTGGTGAAAAGGGGACACCCAGTCACTCCAGTACTATGGATATGGGTCCTAGTTGACACTGATGCTCAGGGACTCAAAGCATCATTATGGCACCCCCGTTCGAGTGGAAAGGTATGTGACTCAAGTGAAGAATGAATTCCTGCTCCAGGACTGGCTCATGGTAGGTTTCCCGAGATGGCAGAGCTGAGCCTGGTAAATACTGGGAGGAAGGGCAGGGGGAAACATTTCCAAAAGACTTGAGGGGGAAGATCATGGCTGGCTCCAGGAGAACAAAGCTCTGAATGAGAAGAGAGTCAACAGAAAGAGGGAGAATGGCCACAAATATAGATAGAAAGTTAAATATGAAAATCACATCCTGAAGGCTTTATATTCTAATTTTATTTTGCAGGCCATGGAGTCATGAAAGGATTTTAAACAAAGGAGGTTTGTGAACATATTACAGACCTAAAAGATCACTCTTGCAGTATTGTGAGGGATGGATCAGGACAGCCAAGGCTGGTGACAGGGAAAACATTCAGGTGATGAATATACATATATGGGTGAAAAATAAAGAGGACCTGAAGTAAGGGACGTAGACCGAAGTGAAAATATTCAGGGATATTAAGAAAGTCGATGCAGTGGTGTTTGGTGACTAATCGGACATGCAGGAAAGGAATAAATGAGACATGATTCCCAGATTTCTGGCTTGGAAAACTGGATGAACAGACATGTCATTAATTTTTAGTAAAACCTGAAGCAGAAAGAAGAAAAAACCTGGCAGGGAATAAAGAGTTCAGGTTTGAACATGTTGAGGTGGAGAGGTTAAAGTGACACTCAAGTCATACTGTTCAGTAGGGAGCTTTTAAATTCAGTGAGGAAATCAAACTTTAAGTGCAGATCTGGGTGTCGCCAAGAAGCAGATGCAGTAGATGAGCTCACCTGGATAACACACAGCGTGAGAGAAAGAGGTTGAGATCGGAACCTTGGGAGTAAAGGGAGAGGAGAAGGTGTGGTCAGAACTTCACCTAAGGAAGCAGGAAAGATCAACAAGGAAGGCAGGTGAGGAAGGAAGTGAGTTGCCCACGATATTAGGTATTGCAGAGAGGTGAGCTCAAAGAAAAGCGGAGGGTCATGTTGAGACAGGCCCTGGAGAAAGGAGAGGTCCCATGTGAAGCTTCCCTGGCTGACCTCTTGCTTTCGTTTAAGATGAGCTGAACACAGTGGTCCTCTTCCTGGACTGCCCAATTTGCCAACCTCCCATCTGTCTCAGGGCCTTTGCTCCCAAGTTTCCCTCTACCTAGAAGGCTCTTGCCCCAGCTATCTTTTTGCCTCCCTCCTCATCATCGCTTGGTCCTCAGATCACTTCTCAGCACCTTAGGATCTTGTGTGAACTCCCACCCTGGGTTAGGTCTTCCTGCCATGTGCCCTCATGATCTGTTGCATTTCTTTATATGGCACTTGTCACAAGAGTTATGAAATAATGATTGCAAAATTTTAATTTAAATGTCCGTTTTCCACCCTAACCAGCTACAGGTCAAAGGGATAAGAACTTTGTCTCTTCTGTTCTACTTTGTGTTTCCAGTACCTGGCAGAGTACCTGTAACATAATAAGCACTCAATGTATGTAATTGAGCTTACTTGCTTTATTCATTACTAAAATTTAGATGCTGCTTACCATGGGCAAACATTGTTTTAAGCACCTTATAAATACCTCATTTATTTTTTATTTATTTTATTTTTTTGAGACAGAATCTCACTCTGTCACCCAGGCTAGAATGCTGTGGTGTCATCATAGCTCATAACAACCTCAAACTCCGGTGCACAAGCCATCCTCCTGCCTTTGCCTTCAGAATAGCTGGGACTACAGGTGCGCACCACCATGTCCGGCTATTTTTTTCTATTTTTAATAGAGACGGGGTTTCGCTCTTGCTCGGGCTGGTCTCGAATTCCTGAGCTCAAGTGATCCTCCCGCCTTAGCCTCCCAAAGTGCTAGGATTACCAGGGTGAGCCACCATGCCCAGCCCTCATTTAATTTTTGAGTGGGGAATACAGTAAACAGGGAGTTAATTGGAAAATATGGACCAGGTACCCAAAATTTCTTTACAAGGACGCCATTCAGACGGATGAGGAAAAGTGGGACTTCAGAGACTCTATAGCTCAGGGGAGGGTGACAGGCCCCAGAGCCAGAATGCCTGGAATCAAATGCCACCTCCACCCCACAGTAACTGTGTGATTTGGGTGATCACTTAATATTTCTGATCATGTAATCATCTCCTTTTCTTCATCCAAATTATAAGGATAATAATAGTACTAACCCCATGGGTTGTCATGGGTCCTCAATGATTAGCACCTAATGTCATGGGTGCTAAGTCTTACTATTATATTTTTTTATATTCTACCACCTCCCTTTTCTCCCTATTGCTCCTTCCCACATTCCTTCTTACCCATACCTGTCTGTCTTGGAAACAGGCCATTGACTCTTGGCCATCAGAAACCACCTAAAAATTAATTTTACCTCTGAGCCTATCCCCAGTCATATGTCTCATTTATCTTCTAGCGACCTGGGTGGATTTCAAACCCCTAGGTTTATATCAGTTCATTTGATGCTACTCTAATTGAAATTATACTGCTACTGATTATAAGCAGAATGTAATTACTTCAGCTGGCATTTGGATGTGACCATAGGCTACCTCATTAAAAATTATATGGCCCTTTCAACGACTATATCCACTTTTTTTTAGACATCAGCAATGAAGAGCAAATTAGGGCGAGTCTCCTCAAAGCATGCAAAGAAAAGGCACCATCTCTGTGGCCTCTATTATAGGGTGAAATCTGTCATTTATTTTAGTTGATGTGCCACTGGAATATTCAATCTAATGCTGCATTATGACATGAAGGCCCCAAAAAGTAACTTAACAATAAAATTTAATGAATTGTTTAAATCATTCATAATAGAACTTCAAGAAAATATAAATCTAAATAAGCTTTTAGGGAGAGAGGTCTTTATAAGTATAATTGATATACTTGGCAGAATAAAAATTCAAAATATACGTAAAAATAAAAACAAAAAAGATGAATGACAAAATACATTTTAGTTACATGGCAAAAAGTTATTCAAAATGTAGATGGCATTCATAAAAATCAAGGAAAAGATTAATAAGCTCATGAAAACAGTTATTTATAAGAACAGGTAATTAACATACAGACACAAAAGAAGGCAAAGGAACAACAAAGACAAATACATTCTACGGCCAAGTCAAGTAAAATAATCATGGCTACTTTTCCCTTTTTTTTTTTGTATATCATATTATGAAACGTTTTTAGAAATAATGATTTCTAGAAGCATCTTGAATGCTCATAAATAAGAAACTTTTAAATTATGTACATCCATATCATGCAATACTTTCTAGCATAAAAAGATTAAAATCTTTTGCAACATTAAAAAGCCATGCAAAAGAATGAAGTAGGCATGGCACAGTGGCTCAAGCCTATAATCGCAGCACTTCTGGAGGCTGAACTCAGCAGGAGGATTGCTTGAGGCCAGGAGTTCAAGACCAGTCTGTGACAGTGAGACCCCCATCTCTAATAAATAAATAAATAGGTAAATAAACAAATAATTTTTTTTTAAAAAAGATGCAGTAGTTCTGTATGCTGACGTTAACATAGAAAATAAGCAACACATATTAAATAAGAAAAGTTCAGAAGGGGAGATAACATGCTTCTTTTTGGCATAAATATATGCATACATTTACATAGATAATTGCTAGATAAATACTTATAAAATTTTGACAGCGATTGTAGTTGTATGAAATGGATGGAAGTCTCAATTCATATTTTATTCTAAATCAAGCTAATTATTATTTACGTATAAATAATTTTGAGGAAACGATGTTTTTTAATGAAGAGGATCAGGCATTCTCAGGTTCTCATGTACACTGAAAGCTTTCTGTTGGGTAATTTCATAGTATATATCAAAAGCCTTAAAATGTGTTGATTCTTTAAGCTAGCTAAACCTTTTCTGTATACTTATTTTGAGAAAATATCAGCAAAAAATCCATAAGAAGACTCATTTAATATTATTTATAATAGTGAAAACCTAGAAGCAATCAACATGTCTAACCCTAGAGCATTACTTAAACGTTTCTGAAATGATATGATAAAATATTATGCATTCAGTAAAAATCATGTGGAAAAAATAGTCTTGGACATTGTTCTAGTTATAATGTTTACAAAGTAGATATAATCCAGGACTCGGCATGATTTCAATTATGTTAAAATATATATTTAACAACAGAAAGACTGGAGGGATGTGTATGAAATGTTATGGTGTTTATTTCTAGATAATTACATTTTATTTTTGATTTTCTTCCATGTGTTTTTCAGAATACTCCCAATTTCCTCTATGGATATGCCACGTGTTATCATTAAAGTAATTATATTTTATTACACAAGACATGTTAATTGCAGAAATATATAAAAAGACAGATAATCAGCCAGAGGAAATTACTGTTTAACAGTTTGACACATGTTCTTATAGATACTTTTATTACTAGGTATTTGGTAAAGATAAGATTATGCTATATATATAGCATGCGTGTTTTATGTGTATATATAGCCTTTTTATACTAACCAATATTTCATGAACATATAACCATGTCAATATATATCTATTTATAAAAATGTGCAATGAAGTTTTATTTCATTATGTAGATTATCTTAGTTTATTTGTAGCCATGATATGTTGGCTACTTCAGTTATTTACAAGTATGTACTATTTTAATAATACTGCTAGAAAATATCTTTAGCTAAATTCGTTCACAATCATTGATTATTCATAAACAGAAAATTCTTGTGTGTGCAATGTTGAGATTTTTGATTGATGCTGGAAGATTAAACCAGAAAGTTAATAGAAATGTTTTCATCTATGTACCCATTTTGCTCCTTACCAAGCAAACCATACTTTTATAATCAAGGAGAACATAAAATTGTATTTTCCAATGGTTAATGAGTTATCAGTTCAGCTACCAACAAAGTACTTCCTCTATAGTAATGTACGTTACTTATCTAAGGTTTATTTGTAAAATAAATGATGTACACTAAATTTGGAGCTGGAGTTTCACAGATGAATAAGGTAACATCTCTTATCAAAAAGTTTAAACTATTGTGGGATTACAGATACACAATAATTATGTCCTTTTTTTCCATGGTATACAGTGGCATAGTATAGTAAAGTTGTCATTTTTTTTCCAAATCAAAATGATATCTATATTCAGGCAAGTAAATTTCTCAAATTGCTCATTTGGCAAAATAACCAAAGTACAAACTAGCAGATATACCGATTTGTGGATCAAGCTATTAAAATATTAGTATGTTAATGCACATTGGCACACATATATACATATACATGCCATGTGCATGTGGATCTCGTAAAAGCTAGAGATGCCACAAGAATTCTTTTTCTAATTGTTCTACTGTAAAATCTGTTGATTATGCCTGTCATTATTTTATAAGCTATATTTGTTTAAAATTACTATTCATTTAACAAATAGTTATTGACTACTTTCTATTAACAAAGCACCGAAAATATAAAGAAAAGTGAAATGTGGTTCCTGCCCTCAAGGATTCTCATTATGGTCTAGTGAAGAACTCGATATAGCTAATACGTTAATATAGAACTGATCAGCACCTGGTAACTTATTTTTATTGATTTAGTCATTATCCATGCAACATATATTTATTGAGCTCTTATTAGGTACTGGGCTCTGTGCTTAATGCAATAGTAAATAAGAAAATCATAGATAGACCCTACGATCATGGAGAAAGAGATAAGAATATCAATTGGGCTCTCAATGCCTGCTTTGTTGTGAGGTTATTTCCAATTGGAATATAAAAATGCATATAAATAAATGAGTTTTAAAATTCTATTATAAGTAACATGGAAGAAGTAGAATTAGCAGGGTCATTTCTACTTTTGTTCAGTTTAGTGGTAAAGAGAACATTATTCTTTTTCTCGGTGTAAGATTGTAAAGGAAAACTAATGTGTTGAAATGTTATTATTGATTATAAGTTCTTAAAAATGTACAACACAATTTGGCTACATGTTAAAATTTCAAGTTGAGAAAAGAGAGAGAAAAAGAGGTAGAGATAGAGAGAAAGACTGGGTTCACAATGTGAGGGATTATTTTGGTAATAATTCAGGATAAATGATGTCTTAGTGTGAAATTTTTCTTCCCCTGTAGAAGTAAAAGTGTCTAAGTTTATCCCAAATGTCAAAGAGGAAAACTTAGTGAGCATGTTTTAATGACATTATGGCATAATACATGTCTATCATAGACTTTTTGCACTTCCTATGATATTCAAAACCTATATTTATTCTTTGAATATTACATCACTCAGTCCTAAGTATATAGCTCCTTATAAAACAGTTATTTAAAACATAATACTCAAAAAATCTTTACTTCCCTGAAAAATATTTCTGCAACTTACTAAATCTAACTTATTATAAATTCTTTATAGGGTCTGTACTCTTTATAAGTTGCTCCAATGCTTTATGGAATTAGACTGAATTTAATAAGTAGATTTACACATGATTCAGTTTGGAAAAACTAACTGGAATTAATGATGTATTCTTCATACTGCAAATGTATGGGTTAATTGAAGAGACAAGTTAGTAATGAAATTAGAAAAAAATATTGACCAATTATTAGATCAAAAGGAAAAATACCTTTGATAATCAACTAGTCAGTGGCTTTATTCAAATAGTCCATAACATGATCTGTAATACTTTAAAACGTTACTCTGGTAATTTTAACTTGTACTTTTTTGATGCATTGTATTTTAGCAATGGTATTTCAGAAGAATATTCAAAACATGACTTTGCTTACGTTTCATTTGAGGGAAGTTGATGTTGGGAATAAGCAGTGTTAGGAAATTATAAAAGATATATTTCCTTGTTTAATGGAGTTAGTAAAAACTATTTTTTTGGTACTTCTCTCAGAAAAATTAATTCCTGGAATCAAGAAATATTATATATTCTAAACATATATTATTATAAGCACTTATATCCTGTCCATAATAATTATAACTTCACAAGAAGAAGTGGAAGAGAAGGAGGAGGAGGAGAAGAAAATGACATAGGCTGATGAGCTTGTTGAAAGTTTAAAAATCTTTTAGGAATGTGCTAAGTGGTATCACTTTTCCGATCTACTTTAGCTTTCCATGCCCCTTGAGGTAAGTCTGGACAAAAGAGTTTAGAACATGGTAGCTGACTCAGTTGTACGAGGGCAGTTCATAGCTCTAGGGAGAGAGTTTTGGAAATGACTAGGCAAGAACTGAGGCAAGAAGCCTAAAGCTTTTGGAAGTGCCACATTTCTAGAAATAAAACCCAAATGCTGACCAAAATCAAAGTTGAAGTGCCCTTGAACATTCTGGAAAAAAGGGGCAGATGATGAAGGAAGCTAAGATGGGGTGTACGTAGCCCCTTGGGGTCTATGGTTGCTCCTCGACTTTCAGCTACAAGACCATCCCTAAATTCCATCCTGGAAGGGTTAGAGTGCTACCTCTGAACTTAATGATGGATATGGTTCTTACAGTTGTTACATCCAAACAGATTCTTGATTCCTTGTTCCAGCCTCTCACCTAATCCTCCCCAGGTATCCCATGCAGAAAGGCAGTACCATTCACCTCGTTGCTCAAGCCAAGAACCCAGAAGTCATCACTGGTTCCTTTCCTTCTTTCATGTCCTTTCATTATAACTCATCTTCCAATCCTGACTGCTCAAGTTACAGTATGTATCTAGTACCTTTTCAGTTCCCTCTAATTCCACTACCACCACTCTAGTCCAAGCCAGTTTGGAAAAAGTGGCTAGAATATACTAGGTCCTCCTTAAATATTTGTTGAATTAATAAATGTTATGGTATTTGGACTTGTCCCTACTCCTGTTTATCTTTTTTTGTCAATTTTCCACACTTCTGAAAAGACAGATCGGATGATGGTACTCCTCAGCTGCAAACATTTAATGTCTTCCTATTTACCTCTTGGCAATAATTTTACTCATTACTATGACCTGCATAGATCTACAGGTTCTGCTTGTTGTTCACCTCTCCCTCATCCTGTTGTTTCATGCCTCAAAGCACTTTTTGCGTTATGCTCTCCAAACACACAGATTTCTTTTCTTCCTTAAACTTGCTAAACTCTTCCTGCTTTAAGGTTTTTGGATGTTCAGCTTCCTCTGCCTGAAATATATTTTTTCTTTATGTTTGAGTGGTTGATTCATTCTTATTTTTGAAGTCATAGTTCAGATGTCATTTCTGTGAGAGTCCTTCCTTAACCCAAGAAAGTTTTCTCCTTGAGTTACTTTATATCATATAATTTTTAAATAAATTATATCCAATTATAATATTCTAAAATGATTTTATATATCTTTATGACTTTATTCTCCATTACAGAAAAATCTCCATTAAAGCAAGTATCTTGTCTATCTGTAACCCTAGCACCTAATATATGCTCAGTGATAAATAAATGGTGACCACTTAGATGAGGTTGTGAGGAAGATTATGGGATGGAGAATGGTTCACAAAACCGGTGGATGGTGATACATTGATCTAGATAGGAAATATCAAAGGAGGCATAGGTTGTAGAGGGAAATGATTTGTTATGTTAGACCCCATGAGTTTGATGTGCCTGAAGATATTTGGCAGAGACTACACATATTCTTCTGGAGCTCATTAGAACAGAGAAGATAGAGATGTGGTTGTGGTATTATTGGCATAGTAAACAAAGTCATGAAATACATGTCTCAGACAAGGGGACTGTATTATTTTTCTCTCTTTGCCATAATAAGTTATCACAAACTTAGTGGCTCAAAATAACAAAATGTATTATCTTATAGCTCTGAAGGTCTGAAGTCTGGGCTAGCTTGGTCAGTTGGGGTTGCATGAGACAAAAATCAATGAGTTCACTGTCTGAGCCCTTACTGAGAGAGGCACTATGGGGAGAATTCATTTCTCAGCTCACTCAAGTTGAGGGCAGAATCCAGTTCCTGGCAGTTGTGTGACTGAGGTCTCCCTTTCCTTGCTGTCTGTCAGCTAAGGGGCACACTAGCTCCTAAAGGCCTCTCTGCAGTCCTGACACATAGTTTCCTGTTTTTATTTATTTGTCTATTTTAGTTCAAAATACTAGTTAAATGGATACGAGTGTTTTTGTTATATGGATATCTTATGTAATTCTTAAGTCGGGGCTTTTCGTGTGCCCAGCACCAGAATAGTGTTCATCGTATCCAATAGGTAAGTTTTTATCCCACACCCACCCTCCTGGCCTCCTTCCTTCTTGATTTCTCATGTCCTTTATACTGCTTTGTCCCCTGTGTATCCATCTATCAGCTCCCACTTATCAGTGAGAACATTCCTGAGATACTTCACTTAGGATAATGGTCTCCAGTTGACTCCACATTACTTCAAATGACATTATTTTATTTTATTTTTTATGGTTGAGTAGTTTTTCATGGTATATACATACAACATTTTCTTTATTCACTCATGAATTTTGACAGGCACTTAAGTTGATTCTCTTGGTAGGACTGCAAATTAGTACAAGCTCTATGGAAAACAGATGGAGATTCTTCAAAGAAATAAATGTAGACCTACCGTTCGATCCAGCAATCCCACTGCTGGGTATCTACCCAAAGGAAATGAAGTCATTTAATGAAAAAGACACTTGCACTTGAAATGTTTATTGCAACACAATTCACAATTGTAAAGATGTGGAGTCAACCCAAGTGCCCTTCAATTCATGAGTGGATAAAAGATTCCTATATCTCAAAATGAGCAATGCTACATTGAATCCTTCTCCTGCTTGGAATCTTTCTGACTTCCTCTTCTGTTGAAGCATCTCCCTTGCCTACTGCTTCATTACATCTCTAATTGAATCTTCTGTCTTCCTCTTCCACTTTTAAGAGCTCACGTAATTACATTGGGCCCACCCGATAATGTCAGACAACCCTTCTGTTAGTTGATTAGTGACCTTAATTACATCTTTGAAATCCCTTCACAGTAGTACTTAGAATAGTGCTTGAAGTGTTTGATTGAATAGCCAAGAGACAGGAATCTTTGGGAGACACCTTAAAATTCTGCCTCTCACAGGGGGTGTGATAAAATTTCTAAGAGATATACACATTAAAGGGACTGTTGAAAAAAGTGGGACTGATAGAAATGCAAAAATACCACTTGGGTTGGTAAGAGACCCTAGAAGACACTAATGTCTTGAAGTTAGAGACAGAGTGAGCGGATAATGTTAAAATGCTGCAGAGAAGTAACCAAGGCACTTAAAATCAAGGTGTCAGCCATGACTTTTGGAAGAGCAATTTCTATAGAGTGGTGTGGATAAAATCTTGATTTCGATAGGTTAAGGATGACTTGAATATTATGAAGTTGAGCAGGAGAGTTTAGAATACTGTTTCCAGAAGATTGATGAGGAAATAAGAGAAAGATAGTGACGTGACAGTGCTCTTCTGGTGGGAATAATTGTTGGAACAATACATTTCTTTTTAAACCAAAAGATTGTTCCCCTGAAGAAGAAGCTTCTAAAACAAAACAGAGCCCAGAGGCCTTGCTGTATTATTTTCTTTAGTGATTTACAAATATCTAGAGCCACAGTTAAAAATGTATTATGTAAATTATATCAGCATGACCTTTGGAGAATGACTTTTGTAAAACAAATCAGAGCTCTGTATTAATATGTAAAGAGACTAGGACAAGAATTCTTACTGTACACCAAAAACCACACAATTAAAATAATCTTGGATTAAAAACAAACAGCTTGATTTATACTATTATCGAAGTGAAATTTTAAGTCTTTACGAAGTTCTTAGGATGTTATTTCCAACTTAGTATTTTCTTTTGAAGCTGAGCCCCACACTATTTTTCTACACTCTTGTCCTTTTTTCGAATAGGCAACCGATGGTCAGACTCCATTGGTTCTTCAAAACTTTCAAGGAGCTGAATAAGATGAAGGCGAAAGCACACAAATTTGCTGGTGTGCATTTGCAAGAAGTAAATGGGTGCCATCTGTTAGAAGATTTCATTTGCTGCCTAATTAATTCTCCCATGTTGCCTGGTACACCAATGCAAAGCTCATGGTTACAAATGGAAAAGGGAACAGATGGTGTCTTTCAGTTGTCTATTGACTACTGTGATCTTCTTGCTAATTAATCTAAATAAAGCACCCATTATTTAATCTTAAATAAAATTTCAACCAGATAAGGTTTGGGGGTATCCTTTAGAAAATGTTTTCTTTTGTTTGCATTTGCATAAAGCATCCTGGTGTTTACCCTCAGTTGTAAGGACTCAAGGAAGCTGCAGAAGCGTCTCCATCAATCAGAACATTTTCTTCCTCAAATATACCCTAAAATAAGTAGATCCTCAAACTTTTAGTATCAGAATTCTAATCAGTGATAACTGTCATAGATTAAGTCTGGCTTTTTTAAATTAGCAAGGAGAATCAACACAACAAAGTATATACTTTTTATTAGAAATACGAACTATCGTTCATCAGCTGAATCTAAGATTAGGTACCCAAAGGTTGGATGGTTGAGATGTCAATTTCTAATTTACTTTACTAATGTTAATAAATGTTAGCTTCTCCTTTAAAATTACTGAATAAATGAGTTTTTAAAAATATCATTAATTGATTTTTATCTTTACATTTAAATTTTTTTCTTCCTGCATTGATTTGGAAACACTGTCGAAAGTCTATCTTCTTGTTCCTCACTATCCTCATTTTTAGGAATTTGGAAATTACAGACCCTGGATTTGGAGGAGTAACTTCTACTTGAAAATAACTTTATAGTATTTTTAATAAATTATTGGGAGAAATATATCCAATATGGAATGCTTAAGAATCATTAGTTTCATTGCATATAGCTGGAAAAAGTAACAAATAATTATGAATTATTAAGGAAAACAAATTCAATTTAACCTCAATTAAGTATGATTTTTTAAAATCCTAATGAAGTCATTACCCTAATGGTAAGATGCTTCTATTTGAAAAAATATATAAAAGCATCACCACAGCAAACAATTTGGATTCCTTCCAACAATGTAAGATGGTTTTATATTCCCTGGCCCTCAGAACTTCTTCAGTAAGTCAGGCAATTTAAATATCTATTTAGAGTAACATTTTTTTCCTTGAGAAATAGCAAGATGGTGAAGAATAGATTCTTTAGAAGTTCATTTTTCCTTGTAGTTCAATTACAGCACTTATCATGTTGTATTGCTATATGACTTTATTTTTTTGCTTTTTTTTTACAGGAGTAACTCTTTCATAAGTCTGAGACGTTGGTTCCAGAAATCAGAGATCATATCTAATTTATCTTTTTATCTCCAGCATCTAGAGATGTGCTTGACACATTGTCAGGGATCAATGAATGTTGTTCAAATGAATGAATGATCAAATTTTACCTGAAAGAGTAATGATAGGGTACAAGACAAGCTTGAAATATATTTTACTCAAGAAACAAATAATGCAACTGGTTATTTGGTGGACACGAGAAAACCCACAATACTTCTCTTTTACAAAGAAAGAATCATTTATTTCCATGTCAAAATGTTTCACTCCTTTTTTTCATTCTGGTTTGGCTTTCACGGATATATCAAACCCTAGGGCAGTTCTTTGCAAGATTCTTTTGCGTAGCATGATTGGTGGCTGCTTACTGCAGGGAAGTGCAGTAGAGAGGAAGCATATTGTTAGCTTCCTCTGTCTTGAGCCACGTGACCACGGCCTGAGGTTGTCATCTTCCTTACCTGCCACTTGCATCTCAGCTCAAACAAATGTCAAACCCTGCCCCCAACCTAAAATAATTTCTTTTTCTCTTCTCTGCCCACAAGTTAATATGAGTCTAAGGTCCAGATCTTGTTCTTACCAGATTCTCTACCTACTAGGTTTCTATATATGGAAATAATTGAAATGTCTGAGTAAGAAGATACCTTAACTACAGCTATAGATTATAACTAGTATAATCATTCTCCCAAATTCACCTATAATACCCCTGATGAACAGTATTCCAGGTTCTGCTTAAATCTATTTATTAGGAAGGACTTTGTCACCTTAAAAAGCTCATTCTAGTGCCATTCAACACATTATGACATTCTTCCTAATATTGAGCTAAAATATATTCACTTTTAATGTGTTTGTGTGATATTCCCGGAGAGATCATATTATAGGTCCAAAGATAGGCCATCCGCGTCTAAATAGAGCTTCTCGATAACTCAAATTATCTGGCACCTAGAATTTCAAAAGTATCTTTCATGCAGAAAGGAAATAAGAAGCACTTCATGGGTAACAAGAATTGGTAGGAGAATGCATTCCAGCTCTATCCAGGAGAATACAAGAGGTGCTATATCGCCATTTTTCTTCTTTTTTTTTTTTTTTTTGAGACAGAGTCTCACTTTGTTGCCCGGGCTAGAGTGAGTGCTGTGGCGTCAGCCTAGCTCACAGCAACCTCAAACTCCTGGGCTCAAGCAATCCTCCTGCCTCAGCCTCCCGAGTAGCTAGGACTACAGGCATGTGCCACCATGCCCAGCTAATTTTTTTTTCTATATATATATATATATATATCTTTAGTTGTCCAGATCATTTCTTTCTATTTTTTAATAGAGACGGGATCTCGCTCTTGCTCAGGCTGGTCTCGAACTCCTGACCTTGAGCGATCCACCCGCCTTGGCCTCCCAGAGTGCTAGGATTACAGGAGTGAGCCACCGCGCCCAGCCATCACCATTGTTTCTTAAAGCTGAATAGTACTCCATGGTATACATACACCACATTTTATTAATCTACTCATGTACTGATGGACACTTGGGTTGTTTCCACATCTTTGCAATTGTGAATTGTGCCAAGAATGGAAAAACAAGCACCACATGTACTCACCATCAAATTGGTATTAACTGATCAACACATAAGTGCAGATATAAGAATAACATCTATTGGATGTCGGGCAGGGGGGAGGGGGGTGGAGGGGACGGGTATATGCATACACAAAGAGTGCAATGCACACCATCCAAGGGATGGACACACTTGAAACTCGGACTTGAGGGAGGGAGGGGGGGCAAGGGCAACATATGTAACCTAAACATCTGTATCCCCATAATATGCTGAAAAAAAAAAAAAAGAACTGGTAGGAGGAAATATCCTGAAAAATCATCGTCTTTAGTCACACTGAAGTAAAGGAATCTCAGAATAGTATTGAATTCATGATACATAAATGTATATGCAATTTTAATTTCTTTGTATGCAAACAAAATAACAATATAAACAAAATCTGATAATGATAAAAACTAAATATTAGACCACAAACAGATAACTAGGAAAATTTTCATTCTTAAAAATTAAAATAAAAACATTGCTTAGGAAGAAAAGCCACCATTGTAACAATATTTGAATGGATAAGTGAATGAATGCATAATTTAATTTATGTATGAATAAGTGGTTGGATGAAATAGTGAACAGAGGAATAGATGTTGAAGCAAGGTGGTTTCAGACAGTGGCAAAATCAAAGGCAGGTTAACTACTTATAAAATGTCTAATTATAATGCAGTAAACTAATAATTTTGAATATAATTTTGATGGATTGTATTCAATCACAAATTGAAATTTTAATTTAGGTACTGTCTCTATCAATCAATTTATTTATCCATCAATCAGGACATTTTTGTGATAATCCTTGCAATCAACTAAAAAAATCACTCTTCTGTTGGTTGAGCTATCCTTAATTTAAGCTACTTTGGGATAGTAATTTACTAACATGGACATTTAGTATAATGAAATTAATTAGATAATTAAAACTCAACATTAAAAATAGCAATCACATTTATTGATCATGTGTTATGTATCAGGCATTGTGTTAAACACTTTGTATACATCATCTTATCTAACCTTCACCACCACTCTATCAAAAAGGAATTATTGAACAATTTCCTAAATATTAAAACTGAGATACAGAGAGGTGGAGTAATGGAGTAATTTGCCCAAGGTCATAGTTAATAAGCAGTATAGCTGGAGTTCAAACCTCAGTACCTGATTCTGGAGCAATAACTTGTAAATGCAATACCATGGTAGTTTCACATCTTTGCTAGGGAATCAGGACAATCTCTTTGAGATGCATATGTCTCTGCTTTCTACCACTTTTTTTCTTATAGCATTTGAATGCTAGTGCAGTAAGGTTAAGAGAATACAGACAACCAAAAAGTGAAGGGGGTGGAGGAAGCAGCACAAGATGCCATGAAGCCCGGAGCTCAGAGGGAGAGAGGAGCAGTCCACTTGTCCTTGCAAGGCAGGAGACCTCTTCCTTCACTTGTCAAGCTCCAGAAATGACTAGCCCCGTGTCCTGTAGTGTGCCGTGCCCATGAGACTGTAGCTTTGGAGTGATTGCTTCTGGTTCAGACTGGCACAAATCAAGGCTCAAGGAAACCTAGCATCCAACAGTTTGGTTTCTGCTCTTTCTGAGAATGTTCTTTTTTTAGAGAAGAAACTGGTCCTATGAGAAGTCATTTTCCATGGTCCTTAAAAACAAAACAAATAAACAACAACAACCAAAATCCCCTAAGCATTTCACTAAATTGGATAAAATAAAATTTCCAGCCAAGAATACATGTGGCATAGAGCCTGGCAGGTGAAAAAGGCTCATTACATATTAATTTTGTTGGATTGTAAAGGAGAAATATCTCAACTAGATCCTGAGATTATAGAGTGATGTCTGAAAGAATTTTTATCCTTCCAGATTTCATACTTCTCCAATTCTAAGACATTACCAGTCAGATGAAACTACTGATTTATTAGTACATTTTGGGAGGAAAAAAAAACTTATGACACGTATAGATAATTCAGTTTAAAAATGTTAAGATATGAAAACACATGCACCTTAGAATTGAGCAAAGAGGGGAACTCATCTCTGAGCATTCAATTAAATTATCCAAACTTTGGTTAAGGCATCATGGTTGGACCAGTGAAGAATAAAATGATTAATAAGACATGCTCCAGCTCCTCAATATTATAAATCCTTGAGTACATAAAAATGCATTCATGCAAGTACAGTGACTGTTTCACCTGGTTCTTTAAAAAAATTGATTTGTAAACAAAGTAAGAATTTGTGACCATCTGAAGCCCAATTAAAATGATAGATCCCTAGTTTTATTTGTAGAGAAGGTACAAAAGGAATATAAAATATAAACATATTGTTATTCCAAAACTGTGAAATCCATCTCACATTTAGGTACACAGCTTATTAAACTTTTGGATTATTAAGCCAAGAAAGAATTAGAAATAGCAGTTTTCTTTTGTTTCTGTAGCAAATCTCTAATAACATTTTTATAGTCTGTCTGAGACAATGGATTAATTCCTAGTTTATCTCAACATTTTAGTTTCCCTTTCTCTCCATTTATATATTCTAGTAAATATCCATCTTGATCACTGCTGAAGATAAACTACTTGTATCTCCATCTTATTCTTCATAAGAAATCCCATATAGTGCTACAAATAAAAGAAAAAAAGAGAGAGAGTTTTGGTGTGATAAGGGTGTGTTAGACACTGTACAGCGTATTTATAAACCATTAACAAGCAAATGGGATATAAATAAATCAATAACAGAACCTATAAAAGCATAAAAAGGCAAGACATTAGAGTTTAAAGAATGTTCTTGTCGTTGTATTACTGGAATCCGCTGCAAATATGTGCCTTGGGGAGTAGTCAATTTATTTTTATTGATGTTGTTATGAGTTGACTACTCTGGGCAAAGTATTCAGGAGAGGCTGAGAGAGAGCCTGTTGGAGTCTCCAGCCATGTGGCAAGGATTATCGCACGGTGAAATGCAAAATCGCAGCAGTTTCCGCGTAAGATGCCACAACATTCCAGGAAACCCGAGGGAATACTCAGAAATGTTTGGCTGTCTACCTGTGATGTTTTCCTGCATATGAAGATTTCTAAGCACCTCCTAGGGATTTATAGCACACATCTCAATCCTCAATGCAATGGAAGTGGAATCTGTGTTTAAAGAATATCGTGCAATAATACCACAGGAAGATAAGATGAGTTTTTGAGAAGACTTATCTGATCATATAATATAATAAGCAAGGAAATAACATAGGCTATAATTCTTACTCTTATAGCCAATTTATGATGTTTTTTATCTTTAAAATATGTTTTTTTTCTTCTCTTATTCTGATGAGCAATTCAGCAAGTTGAAAGTCTTGCTTAGTAAAGAGACTCTTATGTTTCCTTCAAAATGGTTCCTGGTAGTCCTGTTGGGGTAATGACAATTTTTGTTAGGCTTTAACTAAGTGCTTATTGTAATGAGGGTTCCTGCTTGGTTCTATTCATACTCCTCCCTCTCTATTTCATTATCTGCCTTTGATACTCAGGTGCATTCATGTACTTAGGCTGCCATAATAGAATACCAAGGAATAGGTGGCTTAAACACCAGAAATACATGTTCTGGAGGCCAGAAGTCCAAGACCAGTGTTCCCTCAGTTGGTTTCTGGTGAGGCCTCACTTCCTGGCTTGTAGACAGCAACCTTCTTGCTGAGTTCTCACACGACTTTTTCTCTCTGTTCTCTCAGGGAGAGAGCGAGTACTCCGGTGTCTCTTCCTCTTTTTATAAGGACACTGGTCCTATCATATTGGGGCCCCACCTTTCAAACCTCAGTTAACCGCAATTACCTCCCCAAAGACCCTATCTCCATATACAGTCACTGTGGGGGTTATGGCTTCAACGTATAAATTTTGTGGGGACACAATTCAGTCCATCACACAAGATCTATCACCCCAGCTAATTCTGTGAAACGCTTTTCTTAAACTTGGTTTCAAGGCTTAAGGACAATGTGTGTCAAGATGTCTTAACTGTTTAACCAGGACATTCTTGCAGAGGAAGATAAAGCTACATACTAACAACTCCACTGCTTCAGAAAATTCTTGCAAACCAAATTATCTGGGCAAATGGCTTCTTTATCAGACAACAGTTTGCTTATCAAGAATTGTCTCGAAATCTTCACCTCACTGTGGCTACCAAATTCTAAACTACAATGACATGAATTTTGCACAATTTCAACCAGTTTCCCTCTGTGGAAGATCTGCCTTAAATCCCTTCAGCTCAAACCAAAAACCCTACACAGATTCTTCCCTAACTTCCTCCTTCTGTGTCTCTATACAGAATCTGTCAAGGTAGTGTTCAACTTTGCTGCTGTGAGCTTAAAACTTAGCTCTCTTTGATTCATAGCTTTCTTTGTTGGTCTTAGAGGGGAGTTGACAGGCAACATTTCACAGTGGCTAGAAGGACACCTAGAATAACAAATTTCCTACTTAGTGGCATCTTAATCATGCCACATAGGTAGAAGCATTCCTCTGCTATGTACTAATACTTCTAAATGAGCAGAGATAACATTATGAAATGGAAAATAGAACTGTTGAAAGAAGTTTGTTCGATGTAACCTCTTACTTTCACCCCTTTGTTTCTTTCACCTTCACCCGCGAATTAGAGTATGAGAAAAATAGCTGACCCAGTTCCATTAAACTTAAGTCTGTGTCTATTTTTATTTGTAAGTGAAGCAGAGCAATAATCTCATTGCCTTGAGTTGATGTCAATCAGCTATGACCAGATTTGCAGGATCATCTAGCGCAGAGCTGTGGAGTACTGCCCAATGGATTGGTATTATTTCTGGAAACTAATGACTTGTAAGTTCGGAGGCCACCCCAGTTGATAGTGACTGCTGGCTTAGTAAAGTAAAAGAATTGCCATCTGAATATATATACTTAGTACACTTTGTAAAGGCCATAACAGGCTTCTCAATGACTAAAACTCAACTTAACGTCTATAGTATTGGTTTCCAAACTGTATATCAAGGCACCCTGGTGTGCTGATGAACTCACAGGGGTGTTGCTGGGATAGTTTAAATATCTAAGAAAAATACTGATACTTGACATTTGTCAGACACAGTGTGAAATACTAGTTGAAGGTAGTCCACAGTTTAAGTATTAGATTACGTTACATTCCCTTCAATGACATCGATTCTTTGTGAAGCTGAGTTTTTGGTGGCTGCTATAATTAACAAGCAAGTACCATGTAAAAATTAATGTGTAACAGGAAATGAGAGTGATGGTATTCAAACTGATTCCAAGGTCGGAAAGTTGTACAACGCCAAACAGGTACAGACATCTACAGCCCATTAGTCAGTAATTGTGGATAAGAAATAAATATGGGTTTTAAAATGACTTTATCAAACAGCTACTAATCTGTTAAGAAATAAATATTTATTAGGCTGTTTGCTAGGTTTTGGACTTGGGACCCAGCCTCCCCTCCTTCATTTCTATTTCCCCCTTTATGCCTGTCCTACTGTTGTATTTTGGAAACATAAAACATGTTTGGTTTCACAGGTTCACAGTTGGAGAGGAATTTTGCCTCAGGATGAATCATACCTCAAGTTTCACGGACAAGTAATGTCTAAATAAATATGTGGGCACCCTGTGGCTCAGTCAAGATGACACAGAAAATTAACCATCACACTGATGCAGGTGGCCTACGTACCACACTCTGAGAAACAATTTCTTGTTTTAGAGTTTTAAAATTGTTTGTAAGCAGCTCGTTATGTAGACGTACGACCCTCTCCTCTCCTGTTTTATCCTGCTTCCTATTTAATGTGGGAAGCGTGTAATACCGTTGATTCCAACACACTGCCTAAAAATTTTCCAATGTGTCATGCTGTCAAACCACGATAATGAAAAATCACTTGTGCTGTTTCTATTTCCCAGTATATGAATCCAAAACCTTAATATTGACTCATAGCCTCTGCCTGAGACAGTGTGGCTAGCAAAGCACTAGATGGCTATCACTGTTTGCTCAGCATATTGGTCACAATCTGACCTTCCTCTTCTTTTCCCCTAAGGTAAACAACTTGACAAAATTAGAAAGACACACAGAAAGCGAGGAGAGGAGCATGACGATTGAGCTGCCTGTTCCTCAGAGCTGTCGAGTTGGTGGCTCTGGATTCTTTGGAACTGTCTTTTTCTAAATTTGACAGCCTTCTGCCTGTATGGCACAATATTTATCTTGCCATATTGCTCCTATTTATGTCAAAGCAAATAAACTATGAGACAAAAATTCAGCACAGAAGAAAATGACAGGAACAGATCCTGTTTAGAGTAAACATAGGACGTTGCACTTCTGATTACATTTCTGGATCTAGTCCTTAGAAACTGTGAGAAATAGATGGTGTTCATGCAGGTGTGTGTGGCCTCTTCCTTTTGGTTCTGCTCTTTTCTCCTTTTGCACAAGCTCCAGTTGCAATCATGTTCACTGTTTTCTTTATTATTTTTCTATACAAAGCCAATATCTGAAAATTACATAATCATATAACTTGGCATTTGTGTATTCTTGTGTTATTTTGAGCATCTTCTTTATGTCAGGCCCTGGTTTCATTGCTGAGAAACAACAGTGAAGCAAGTAGAAAAAAAATTGTGCAATTTGGAATATAGGATATATTATGTACCAGGCTCTCTGTTTGGTGCTTTAAATATATATTTTTGGTGTAAAGTTCTCAACAATCTAAAACATAGGTTCTAATATTACCTCCATTTTCCAGTTGAGAAAATTGAAGCTTCACATTATTACAGGACTTGACCAAAATCACATGTCAAGTGGCAAAGCTAGAATGGAATCAAGGGAATTTCAATTTATAGAACAAATGATTAACAAATAGATTCTGAAGAATCAGTTATGTAAAAAGAGCTAAATCACTTTTCCTGAATTTATTTATTCTATAAAAGGTGACAAATCCTAAGCCAAAGGAATGGACTTCAAGTGGTTAATTTTAGACATCCTGAAAGAATGGATTTGGGGAAAAATGTGATAGAGCATGAGATGAGAAGTACATACCCCCAACCCAAGGTAATACATAAGCCCATTGTGCTTGAATTTCAGTCCTACAAAACTCTCAAAAGAGCTACCCTCTTAGTACATGCCAGGTCCTGCAGTTCCAACAGGGATTGACATGGTGACAAGTCATGTGGCTGTGAGGAAGGTCAGTACTTTGCCTTGCATGTTCATGTGGGTAGAATAATATGCAGGCACTTTCAGTGGTCCAGGACATAGATCATCATATCTTCCTTGGAGCATGTGGCGGGAGGTAGAAAGAAAAGAAATGAATGGAATTAAGAAATATTTAGGAGGCCAAATCAACACGACTTGAAGATAGATTGGATGTGAGGTTGAAGGAGAGGAAGGTACCAAAGATAACACCTGTTTCGACCATTTCCAAACTAAGAAAATCTGGAGGGGCAACAGGTTTGGCAGGGGCTAAAACTGTCTTGGGAATAATACCAAGTAAATGTCTAGGACTATGAGGTAGGACTCATAGGAAAGGTCTAGATGGTAGAAATACACATTGAGTCTTCTGCATGTAGGCAGTAAATAAAACTCTTCTGCGTACTTGGCATTTTTTTTGGGTACAAGGAACACAGACATCAGAAAGTCAGTGGATATTTTCATATCTGCTTTACCCAGTCTGTGATAAGTGGTCAGACTTTAAGGAGTTTGAAAGCATTCTCTTAAAATATTTTGTAAATTGTACAGTACTATACAGATGTTAATTATTATTAATAATAATAAATAAATGACAATAAGAAATTTTTGCATTACATGGTTGCATAAAAGAGTTTAATGGAGGAAATTTGGGACAGTTACATGAGTGACATAGGAGAGGCTTTCTCTTGATAACCATTTAGCACACAGGGAGTTCAAGCAAAGCATGGTCCCAGGTGGAGATGCTCCTGGTCACTCTGGAAAGTAAGATATGGACCCCGTGCTGTGAGGATGCTGCTCTCCACACTTAAGAAGAAGAAATCTTTTATTAACAAGTGATTAATGATGCTTACAGCTTCCAGAGAGACAAAGTTCTTGTTCAATCCACTTTCTTTCAAATTGTGTTATGTGAAGCATTAGTGTCTTGTGTAAGGTCAACTAAGGGTTTTGTGGGGAAAAAAAATATTAAAAAAATTTTCTTTCCTATGTATGAAAATATATGTCAGAACAATAAAGCATTTATATAATGGTTTGTATCAATATCTCATGTAGTAATTTGCCCTTTTAAATTTGTATGTCTCAAACAAAATTGCAGGAAATCGTATTAAATGCATTTTCTGAGAAGGTTCTTGTGATGTTTAATCTTATACGCCAACTTGATTGGGCTAAGGCAGTGGTCCCCAACATTTTTGGCATGAGGGATTGGTTTCATGGAAGACAATTTTCCCATGGACTGGTGGGGGTGGGGAATAGTTCTGGGATGATTCAAGCACGTTACATTTATTGTGCAGTCAAACCTCTCTGCTAATGATGACCTATATTTGCAGTGACTCCCCAGCACTAGCATCACTGCCTCAGCACCACCTCAGATCATCAGGCATTAGATTCTTACAAGGAGTCTGCAACCTAGATCCCTGGCATGCACAGTTTACAGCAGGGTTTGCATTCCTATGAGAATCTAATCCCCCCTGTTGATCTGGCAGGAGGAGGAGCTCAGGTGGTGATGCGAGCGATGGGGAGCTGCTGTAAATACAGATGAAGCTTCACTCGCTCACCTCCTGCTGTGGGGTGTGGTTCCTAACAGGCCATGGACTGGCACTTGTTGCAGTCTGGGAGTTGGGAACCACAGGGCTAAGAGACAGCTGTAAAACATCATTTCTGGGTGTCTATGAGGGTGTTTCCAGAAGAGATTAGCATTGAAATCAGTAGACTGAGTAAAGAAAATCTGCCCTTACCAATGTGAGCAGGCATCATCCAATCCCTTGAGGACCCAAACAGAACAAAAAGGCAGAGGGAAGGCAACTTTGCTCTCTCTGCTTGATCTTAGACATCCATCTTCTCCTGCCCTCAGACATCAATGCTCCAGAACTTTGCGCCTTCCAACTCACACCGATACTTACACCATTGGCTCCCCTGGTTCTCAGGCCTTCGGGCTTGGACTGGAATTATAACACCAGCCTTCCTGGGCCTTGAGCTTGGAGACAGCATATCACAGGACTTCTTAGCCTCTGTAATCTCACGAGCCAATAAGAAAGAATCTCCCCATCATAAATCTCTTTGTGTATATCTCTCTGTATATGTCCCTTTGGTTCTGACTCCCTGAAAAACTCTAGCTAATACAGTTCTTAATAAAAGTATATTTTGTTACTTTCGTCTTATCATGGGGTAAAATATGTATTGGATTTTGATACATTTTTGTAGTAACAGCTCAGTGCAAAACTATTTGCTGTTTAATTTCAGCATGTGTTATAAAAATGAGAATAAAAATGAATATAGTGTTCTGTCTCCCAGGCTAAACAATTCTGGGTCAAACATAACTTTCCTGTTTTTGTGCCAAAGAATGCTGGAATCAGGCAAAGGCAACTTAGCTCTTTGTCCAGTAGATAACTTGCTCCTGGATCACATGACTTAATCAACTCAAGTCATTTATGGATCAAGACTAATAGGTCACATATCAGTACTTGTTTCAAGACCTTCTTCATGCTGTGCCAACCAATCCAAAACTACTAGGTCATAAATTCTGCTCAATCCCAACACATTCCATTAAATTACCTGGTTGAGATCCTAAAGCCCTATAAGTACATCCTTTGCCCTTCTGAAACACAAGATCCTGTCATGGCGGTATTCTCCCTTATTGCCGTAAATTTCACAAACTTAACTGTCATCAACACATTTTTCATAATCTTTTTGGGGGAAGTTGATGACTAGGATATTTCCTGAACCCCTGTGAGTGTTTCATCAGTATGTTACGATTTAAAAAGTGTTCTCTGTGGTCAAACATATTTAAAAAATGCTACTTAATCAATTGACAGTCAGTAAAATTGTGTTCCTGAGTTAATGCAATGAAATTTTTTTGACCAAAAAACATGCAAATAACAGTGACTAATTTCAAGGCTCACCCACCAAAACCTGTTCAATTCATAATATACGGACATAGCACCCCCTATTTTGGTAGGAGTTTGTTTGAAATATTAGGTTATTAAGTATGAAATATATGATTTCCTTAAGTACTACGTTTGGCAGTTAATATCTGTGACATTTCACTTTGAGACATCTTGTTTTATTTTTATTGTAAAGGTACATCCTCATTTTTTCAAAGGTACATTTTGACTTGTGATTATCTTGCAAATTTTTTGAGAACAATTTTTGTACAACCATAGATAAGTCAAAAATTTGTATTATTTTCACATGTGAGTTCCATCCTAAAACCAATACAACACAGACAGCTCAAAATAACAACAATGTGTTTAGAAAGGATGTGACTAATGAACACACAATATGTTGATGGTTTAGAAAGTTCCATTCTGGTAATTTTAATCTTTAAAAATGAGTCATGTGGACGACCTGAGACCAAGGTGGATAATGATAAACTAAAAACTGTAGTGGAAACGAATTCATCTCAACCTAAGCATACATTAACAACAAGCTTTGATGTGACTTTTCCAGCAATATTAGATCATTTAAAACAAATCAACAAGGTAAAGAAGCTGTATAGATGGATACTGCATAAATTAAACAAAGTTCAAAAGAAAAATTGTCTTGAAGCTTGTCTTCCTTTGCTGACACAACATAAAGGGGAACAATTTCTATACCATATTATTACATATGATAAAAAATAGATTCTTTCTGACAATCTCAAGCATTTGGCACAATGACTGGATGAAGATAAAATGCTGAAACGCAGCCCAAAACCAAATATTCATTAAAAAAAGCTAATGGTGTGTGTTTTGTGGTCCAGCACTGGTATTATCCACTACAACTTCATAAAACCTAATCAGTCAATTACAGCAATGTCTACTGCAACCAATTGGATGAAATGATGAGGATGCTTGTGATTAAACAGCCAAGACTGATCAATAGAGACAGGCCAATCCTCTTGCAAGACAACGCTTACCTGTGACCACATGTGACACAAACAATGCTGCTTAAACTACAGAAACTGAACTTAGAAACTCTCTGTCATCCACCGTATTCACCAGCCCTTACACCGACTGACTACCACTTCTTCCAGACTTTGGACCACTACTTACAAGAAAAAATATTCAATTCTCAACAAGTTGTGAAAAACGCCTTACCTGATTTCATCGCTACTCACGATTTCACAGCCACTCGCTCTCCAGGCTTTTTCCCTGCTGGCATAAACAAGCTACCATTAAGATGACAAAACTGTGTCAATAGTCTAGACACATACTTTGATTAATTCTACTGCTTCTTGTTTGAGATATTATAAACTAAACTTTTGATTCAAAATCGGACCTAATACATCTGGTCTGCTAGACTGAGAATCTAAGTACCATTTAAAATATTCACCCAGTAGCAAAATACATAACAAGTTCTAAATAGTGGATTTATTTCTAAAAGAGCTTTTATAACTCAAATTGTGATCACCTGACAGTTGTTGAAACTGTCAAACTCCTAATTGTTGTTTGGCCGAATTTTCCCGCTTACTCAATGGGATGATAGATTTTTGGTGTAAGATTCGTTGTTAATTGTCCCCTCGAGGCCCTCTCTTATTCTTTGCTCTTGACAAAATAAGTGGTTTCCATTTTTGAGATTTGTTTTTAATTTTTATTAAAGAGTAAAGCTTTTCAAAGCTCTGTTGGCAGTCTAGGTGCTTACAGTCTATACATATAATTTTATTTCTCTACCTCCATTATTTTAATCAATGATGAGTTAAGATGCTATGTATGAAGCAGGAGGGGAACTTGACTATCAAACTGGGAAATTTCCAAGTAGCAAAAATGTACTGAAGAACGTGCTTTGCAACAGAGCATTGTTATTTCAAAATTGCATCTAAATGTCCTTTGGCAGAATACTCATTTTCCAGAACAATACAATTCTCATCATTCATATTGTCTTACACTCAGATCAATTACAGGACTCTCCTTGGCCCTCAGAAGGCATTTGCAGTTCCTGAAGTTGGGAGAAAAAAGGATAAAGAAATCAAAGCATCTTGGTAATTCATATATCCATTATCTCAAACATTTATCATTTCTTTGTGTTGGAAAATTTCCAAATCATCTCTTCTGGCTATTTTGAAATATACAATAAATTATTGGTACCTATAGTCACCCTTCTGTGTTATTGAATACTAGAACTTAGTCCTTCAATCTTACTGTATTTTTGAACCCAATCCTTCCCCTCCTTTCTATCCTTTCCAGCCTCTTGGAACCACCATTTCACCTCCGTATGCGTGTGTCAGAATATCACAGGTACCCCAGAAATGTGTATAATTACTATCAATAAAAAAAAATCAAAGTATCTTTATCACCTACTCACTGTTGTGACTTGTATGCCTCATGCCCTAACGCCTCTAACTTCTCCTTCTGCTGTATCTCTGCTTCTAGTTGGAGAAACTTTTTTGCTTTTAAGGGTTCCTGTGATTAGATTTGAGTCTTTCACTAGAGATGCCTTGTTTAACCAAGCATGCTCATAATGAATTAGGAAAACGGAATTTTATTGTTCATGTCTTTGCTGACATCTTTGCAAAAACAATTTTTTCTATTCGATAAAATGCTTTTATTTTGCCATGTGCTTTTGTGGTGGGCACAGAGATCCATAACCCCTTTCAGGGAGGACCTGCAGCCCAGCTGTGGGCAGTGTGGTCAGCACACCATCTGCAGCAGCCAGCCCCATCAGGGTCTGCCTCAGTTGCAAAAAGCCACCATGCTAGATGGCACCCCCTTTCCAGGGAAGCCCCTATCTGATCAGGGAGCCAGGCAGGGGTGTTAAGATGCTTCAACTTTGGCAGACACTTTTTGCTCCAGAACTCCCCACACAGACAGATTGACCTAGGCAATGTTGGATTTGCATCACAGTTCAACTTCTTCCCTGGCCCAACCCTGTTCCCTCCCCACCTACTCCACAAGTATTGGTTCCAAGTAAGACATCTTGCACCTTAGATTTCACCTACTTTCAGAGAATTCCAGCTGGGGCACCTTTGAATACAACTTTGTCAAAATCCTGGGCTTTGAAGTTAGCTCTTTTTATTGATGGAAAATATCTACCAGCTAACCAAATAGTTTAGCCAAATCAGTAAAAAAATACCATTTATTTTGTCTGAAAAGTCTTCCTTTATTTTATATGACAAGTAAGCATATTAAAATGTTTTTGAGAGCCATTATTTTTAAAAGTACAGAAATTAATTATAAAATGAAATATTTAAAGGTACTAAGATAAAATGCTAATGATTTAGTAAAATTTGTGTGTCCATTTTTATGTTATAAAACAAGATAAACTAGGATGCTATTTATTGTTAAATGATAATAATGCAATAAAATATATAACTCTAGGAGATTATTTAGGAAGTGACAAGTGTAAAGAAAGGTATCATATTTTTGGTTACTCTTTATGTTCATGTAATGAACTTTTGTGTGTAGCTTCTAGGAATGATTAAATATAAATGAAGTATAAAATAAAAATAAATGTATTTTAAGAACAATATAATCAATATTTTACTATTTAATGAAAGTTATATGATGCTAGAAACTAATTGGTCTGAAAGTTTGCATATAATTTTACTTTTTGTAACTAAGTAGTAAATATTAAACATTTTATAAGATTAATTAAAATAAAGATTTACTGTATTTGGAAAAAATACTTTATGATATAATTCGATAAAATAGGTTTTACCTATCTTAGTAATACACAGGAAATATAAAGGAATGATAATATTGCATCCATTGATTTTATATATAGAATATTCAAAATATTTTACAGTCCTAGAAAACATTCTGATTATATTTCAAAGATTCAGCCTTACTAATTTCCACTGCTCTGGCTATTCAAAGGAGTTTTTCTTTGCAGCTAATGACACTTTCTAATGATGAGTATTGAAAGAGTTAAAAAGAACATTTATGTTTAGGGTAGATCCAAGCTTTGCAGACCCCAAAATTTCTGCAAACTTTGGGGGGGCAGCTTTCGAAAGTCAAATGATGCAACAATTATGTAATAAAATTAGGTATGAACATTCAAACAGGCATTTGGACTTGGAATATTCTGAATTGAGATGAATGGATGGTAAAGGGAGATTGTAGGAGTAATGACATTTTTATTTCACAGCTCAAATTCTTCTATCTTGCTTCCCCATGACCACTAACAATGGTGAAAACACCAAAAGCACTATTATAAAAGAATGTATCTTTCTTTAGGGAAAACTCCTTGGGGGAAAAAGCACAAACCATCATTAAGAAATACCAAACTCTAAAATATTTTCATATATTTATTATAAACAGATATAGATTTATCTTGAAGTTACTAAATCTTAAGCTTCCAGCACAGTCCATTGGTATGGGGTCCTCCCAAGGCCCTGGAAGGGCACTAGCAATGCCCTCACATAGTTGTATGTATTTATAAAAATTACAGAAGTGAGCTATTTGAATGGTAATCTGTTAAAACCACTCTTCATTTCCATGCTAACTAGAAGTTTTGCCTCTAACAGCAACAACACAAGGCAGGAGAAGACTGGAAGACATTTTGTGAAGTACTGATTCATTGTTAAGCGCTCACCTTGTTTGTTCCTTTCAGGGAAAGGTGAAACTTTCTCCCTCTCCCTCTCCTCTCTCCCTCTTTCTATCTTGTCAAAGAAAACCAGAGCCTTACATTAGTTAAAGCAGTAAAAATCAGATTTTATTCAGAACTATTGCAATAAGGGAAATAAGACCTCAGCATAGAACGGAGCTCGACTCCAAATACAGCAAGGGCAAGTAGGGATTTATAGCTAGAAAGCATGGTGGGGGTCAGTGGATGGAAAATTACTGAAAGGAAACGTTGTGGGTAAGGGAGATTCCAGCTAAACAGACCTAGAAGGGTTTTTGCTGAAGACAGACCAAGGTGATCTGTCATCATCTAGCGGATGGTAGGGGATAAAGAACCTGATCAAATATCTGGGATGATCAGATATGGAGGATGAGAGTTCTGGTTAAATGAACTTAGTAGGATTCTTGCTAAAATTGGATTTAGCAGTGAAATGCCTAGATGAAACTAGAAGTTTCAAGAGCCTGACTAACTTTCGGTCAAGCAAAGAATCTTTGTCACTCCTTCCTCCCTCTCTCTTTCTTCCCCTTCCTTCCTTCCTTCCTTCCTTCCTTCCTTCCTTCCTTCCTGCCTTCCTTCCTGCCTTCCTTCCCTCTTTCCTTCCTCCCTTCCTTCTTTCCTTCCCTCCTTCCATTTTAGTTTGTCCAAGGAATAGCATAAACTCTGAGGCTTTCTTAAGATGGCCTTTAAGAAAGTTCACGGGAATCTGGAAATCAATTTTCTGAAAGCAATCAGAGCACTTGTACCATTTGGAGAGTCTTTGTGTACTCTATTTCAAAGCATTTTGTTGTAGCTGGGAATTGGCAAACGTTTCCTGTAAAGGATCAGGTAGTAAAATTTTAGGCTTTGTGAGCCATAGGTCTCCGTAGCAATTACTCACCTTTGTAATTGTAATGTGAAAGCAGCCATAGACAATATACAAATGAATGGGGATGGCTGTGCTCCATAAAACTTTCTTTACACACACACACACACACACACACACACACGCACGCACGCGCACACACACACAGACACACATAAACAAAAACATTAAGTTGGATTTGTCCCCGAGACCTAGTTTGTTGACTGACTGCAGCCGGAGACTACTAACAGGTCTGATGACAAGTGGCATCATAGATCACAATTTCCAGAGACATCTTGGAAGTTCCTCAGAATCTAAAACTAGCACTAACTTTTGTTATATGCACAGCCCACAGCCCAATAGTCAGTGATTCCCAAAATAAATATCTCCAATAAAACAAGTCTACAATGTCCACTTGGAAATATACTAGCAAAAATATAAGATATTAAATAGAAGACAGGTTATATTTTTGCTCTTTTCAAAAGGCTCAAGTCAGAATCTAAGTCCAATAGGATTCAATTTGAAAAAATGCATTTAAATTGAACTTGGCAAAAATTGTGAATGCTGCATAATGTTGCATAAAAGTACTACAAATTAGTGGTGTTCAATCAGCACCTTTTGTTGAGGTCAGACTTGGACCTTATCCACATCTACTTTATCTCACACATCATTTCATCACTGCCACCCAGGAGTCCCACTTGACATCAAGTGACAGGCAGAGATCATTTATAAGGAAGTCTTGGAGGATTCCCCATCCACCCACTGGAGCTATGTTTGTTGTAACAAAAATGCACCAACTAGAATAGGATCACAGCTCCATAAAAAGCCTGCTGTGTATTGGAAGCTAAAATGGGGTAGTTGCAAGCACAAGAGAGGAGAGATTCTGGTAAAAATAACTAACAGAACCATGACAAAGATGACTATAGCCCAACAGGATCTTTCAGCATTGATTGAGATTGTGCCAGATGTCCCAGCACAACTGTACGTGGGGAAAGCCATCTGTATTGCATGGATCAGGCTGGCCGGCCACTCAAAGCTTTAATCCAACTTCAAACCAAGAGAGCTGAGTGGAAAACTGTCTCAGACATTGAGGTGATGGCCAGAAATGCTTGGCATTTCTAGATGCCTGGCATGGGAAGAATTATAAATCTAACCTTAACTTTTTTCTTAGCCACCCATCTGACCAGGAAAAAAAATCTGTTGTTAAAATATTTCCCATCATGTTTTGGGATCTTTAATGTTCCAAAGAAGTGATTTATTCTCTCTGGGATACCTGTCCACACTGGTGTTTCAGTAATATTTCATGATCTGAAAATCAGATATCCATTTGTGTGGGTTAATAAGAAAGAGAAGAAAGGAGAGGATACATACTATGTTTTATTTTCTGCAGTGCAAGTTTTATTTGTACAAATAGAATTATTTTTAAAAACACACCTAAGGGTTGATAAAGCCTATTAATCACATTAAAAAATATAAACAATTATGTCTGGTTTTTAGGATATAAACCTCTTTGTTCCCTTGGAAACTTTGTTCTCCAAATCTGGACTACCAATAATCACTGCTAAGTGTCAAATCCTGAGACCCTGTCCAGATCTAGGAGACAGTTAACATGTATGTAGCACTTGTCATGTGCCTGTCACCATGCTAAGCACATCACCAGTAGTAACTGATTTAATGCTCTTACCACATCTATAGGTGGCTACCATTGTTGTGCTCATTTACAGATGAAACGCAGAGAGTTGTGTAACGTGCCAGAGGTCGTGTGCAGCCAGTCATTACAGAAGCAAGATTCAAATCTCTAGAGTCTGGTGTCTTAGCCGGTATTTTCCCAATCACTTTGAATATTTTATTCTAGAATTGGTACTCTCTCATCTCAGAATCTCTGGTCAACATTGTGCTAAAACCCTTGCCTGGACCTTACAACCTTTCCATTTGTTTAGAAATTCATCAGAGAGGCAGTGTTAAGTTGCTTTCTTTGTGTCATCATCAGAATTACAATGTCCTGAATCTTTCTATTGAGGAAGTCGCCAAAAAATAAATCTGAAGGACAGAGAGAGG
>CAUYRB010116130.1:0-51195 GCA_963574695.1 Propithecus perrieri | reverse complement strand
GGAGGCTGAGGCAGGAGGATCCCTTGAGGTCAGGAGTTCAAGACCAGCCTGAGCAAGAGCCAGACACCGTCTCTACTAAAAACAGAAAAAATTAGCTGGGTGTGGTGCTACACGCCTGTAGTCCCAGCTACTCAGGAGCCTGAGGCAGGAAGATCACTGGAGCCCAGGAGTTTGAGGTTGCTGTGAGCTAGGCTGATGCCACGGCACTCTAACTAGGGTGACAGAGCAAGACTCTGAAGAAAAAAAAAATCAATAATTAAAAAGTAAAAAAAAAAAAAACTTCATTTTTTACATCACTTCCTCTTGCTCCCTCACTTCCCAAAGGACAGTGTAGGGGTCCACACAGGTGGATGTTATGCTTATAGTGAATTTGTGTTAATAGGGAGTTTAGGAAATCATCAATCTTCTTAAGGTCATAGTTAGCAACTTGCTGAATTTTGTCCTGGAGGGAAGCATAATCTTTATTGCATTATCTCTGTCTTCCCAAGATGTTTGCTACACACATATCCTTGAAAAAATAGTACCAAGCAAAAGCTACCAATACTTTTGCTTTAAAAATACACAGAAGTGTAAGAGACCCAATGGAGAATTGTCCCCCAATATTTTATTTATTTTGGTGGTGGAATTCTAGCCTTTTCATCAGAAATATTTATTATTTCTGATATTATCTATTCCCTCCTGTCAGCTCTTTTAAAATAATATAGCCTGAGAAGAACCTCCAAATCAAATATTAATTGTGCAAGAAACTGAAGATGGATATTTGACAAATTTACTTTTTTCACACCATTCTAAGTTTTTATACATGTCTTTCCAGAATGACTGTTCAGTGTTGTAGTAACTAAGAAAATTATACTTCTGTATATTCTGAGTAGTATTGAAAGTGTTTTATATTTGCTTCATGAGGTACATGTGCAAATAGTCAAATTAGAAAATAAAAGTAGTGGAGAAAATCAATTTTAATTTTATAGTAATTTCCCTCTATTTTAAATAAGAGAAAGAAGGATGATCTTTTATTTTATTGTATTTAATATTTTATTTTGAAAGACTGTAAGATTTTCCCCAATTGCAGAACTAATAGAAAGTTCCTGTGTACCATTTATTCTTTTTCTCCTAATGATAACATCTTAGAAAATCATAGTAAATTACTAAAACCTGGAAATTCATATGGGTGCAATACCATTAACTATAAACATTATTCAGATTTTAAATGCACATTTTTGGGATGTATAGTTCTTTGAAATTTTATCACATGTGTATATTTGTGTAACCATCGCCAAGTCAGGATATTGAGCATGTCCATCACCACCAAAAAACTCTCATGTTTCCATTTTAGAGTCACACTCTTTGTTTTAGCAAAATGCTAAAATGTGACTCTAAACAACAGATTTTCTTCTGCCCCATTTCATAATTGATTTTCTCATTTTTAGAGGCTATATTTAATTTTGTCCTTTTATGAGAAACTTGTACTTTTCAAGCATTTTAATTGACCCCAAAAGTTATGAAGACAAAAGACAACATTTAATTGCCCTAATGGCCTTTTGATTTAATCACTTTTGCTTTTTTTTTCATTACCCTCAAATCTCTTATGTGTCTCATAAAATACTGACCTGATTTAGATGGCCTAGGTAGCAATTTATGAACATATACTGCCTAATCAAATTATTTTCCTTCCAATCCTTTCCTAATTTGGTCTAATAAACTGTAAACTTAAGCTGGAAGTTTGCAATAGGGTGGATGAAGAAGACCATTAGTTTATTAAAGTGAGATTATATTAAGGTGATACGTAAGAAATATATTGTTTTAAGACAATTGATCTGAAGGAATTACATAGTTAGGCACCTCTATGGAAGAGATATGACTTTATGCATTGATTGTCTCATTCATTTCTTTTTCATTCATTCATTCAGCACATATTTATTAAGCACTAGTTTTATTGCAAGGCACTATGAAGAATACTAGTGTGTAAGATAGTTGTATACTTTAAGGATCTTATGAGAAACATGGGGTGAAAACTGGCTATGAGAAATAATTAAAAGCAGCAGCAACCACTCTGGACTATAAAAGTTCTAAAATTAGATCGATGTTTCTAACTGGCTTATACGTCACCAATTTAAGCTTAGTTTTTTTTTTCTTTGTTTTTGTTTTTAATCTGTAAATAAAGGATCTGTACTCAACGTTTTCTACATTTGCTTCTACTTCTAATATTTTCTAAGACTGGAAATCAAAGGAATATTTTTATAGCTGGCAATCAGAAGGATTCCAACTGTGCAAAAAGGCATAAAAGGGAATGCATGTTCTAGCTACTTAATACTACATCTAAGAAAAAAGAAAAGAGACATAACTTATGCCATAACATTGGATTACCTTTGTGTATACTTAAAAGAGGTTCAGAATAAGTGATATCTTGATGTCTCAGGATGGACCACAGAGAGTACAAAACTGAAAAGACAAGTATCTTGGTATGAGGTGAGCACAGACTCAGGAGAGACTTGGTTGATGTCAGTAGTGCTACTTTCTATCACAAGCTTTTTCTGTTTCACTAATTTATCTATAAATGAATGAAATGCACTTTCTTCATGTACTTAAAAAAATGAGACATAAGGACTAGATTATAACTATATTGAATAACTGCTAAATAGCATAAATTACATATTTTACTTTCTATTTTATGATTTCAGTTCAGCTGGCCCTTGACATTATATTACACAATGCTGCACTGAAATCCCAAAAATTAGTTAAGAGAAAAAGGACTCTATTGTTTAGTAGGAGTAGAATAAAGAAACATGCGTAATAAAATGGGTTTAATTTAACAAATTAAAAAGAGAAAAAATCCATTAATGTGATTCATGTCATTTAATGATTATATTCCAATGGCAGTTATTTCTGTATTTAGTGAGAAAATATAAATATCCAACATTTCAAACATTGAACAGAGCTAGCCATAAATAGAACATAATAAAATAAATTTTAAAAGTTGAATAAAGTGATTGGTTAGTTATGAGAATTTGTGTATTTGTAGATCTGAATAAGTGAAATACATGCACATATTAAAATAATTTTTTGAAGACTTCAATAACTGTATGTTTACCCCTGTCTAACCAATAACAATCACAAGTTAACCAATCACAAGTTACATCTAACCAATCATAATCACAAATTACATCAATGAGAGTTTTAAACATAAAATAGATTAATGATTTTTGTTAACTCATTCTTAAATTCAGTCTTAAATTCAGGGAAAAATCCTTACATAAACTTTTAGCTAAGTTCTTTTCTCAACAGTATTAAACAAATGATAACTAGCCTATCTATTGAGTAGTAAACACTTTTCCAAAATAATTTTTGTGTAATTAATGGAAGAAATATGCACAAGTAAGATTTCTCAGCTCTTTGTTGACTAGGATTCCACTCATAGGTTATCATATGTTTGAATGAATAAAAATGTAGGAAAATCTATTCCTAAATGTTTGTGTTTCATTTAAATTTTTTTCTTTTTCTTTTATTTCAGCATATTATGGGGGTACAAATGTTTAGGTTACATACAGTTCCTTTGCCCCAACCAAATCAGAGCTTCAAGCATGTCCATTCCCCAGATGGTGCACTACGCACCCATTAAGTGTGAATATACCCATCCCCTCCTCCACCCTCCCACCTGCCCAACACCCGACGAATGTTACTACTATATGTGCACTTCAGTGTTGGTCAGTTAATACCAATTTGATGGTGAGTATATGTAGTGCTTGTTTTTCCATTCTCGTGATACTTTCACTTAGTAGAATGGGCTCCAGCTCTATCCAAGATAATACAAGAGGTGCTATATCACCATTGTTTTTTTGTGGCTGAGTAGAACTCCATGGTATACATGTATCACATTTCATTAATACACTCATATATTGATGGGCACTCAGGTTGTTTCCACATCTTTGCAATTTTGAATTCTGCTACATATCTGATAAAGGGCTGATAACTAGAATCTATATAGAATTCAGGAAAATCAGCAAGACAAAATCAAACAACCCTATCAAAAAGTGGGCAAAGGACAGGAAAGAAACTTTTCAAAAGAAGATAGACTAATGGCCAACAAACATATGAAAAAATGCTCAACATCTCTAATCATCAGGGAAATGCATATCAAAACCACAATGAGATATCACTTCTCTCCAGTGAGAATGGCCTTCATCAAAAAGTCCCAAAACAATAAATGTTGGTGTGAATGCAGAGAGATAGGAACACTCCTACACTGCTGGTGGGACTGCAAACTAGTACAACCTCCGTGGAAAGTAATATGGGGATACCTCAAAGAGCTACAAGTAGAACTACCATTTAATCCAGCAGTCCCATTACTGGGTATCTACCCGAAAGAACAAAAGACACTCTATAAAAAAGAAATCTGCACTAGAATGTTTATAGCAGCACAATTCACAATTGCAAAGGTGTAGAAACAACCTAAGTGCCCATCAATACATGAGTGGATTAATAAAATGTGATATATATATACCATGGAGTTCTACTCAGCCACAAAAAACAATGGTGATATAGCACCTCTTGAATTATCCTGGATGGAGCTGGAACTCATTCTACTAAGTGAAATATTCCAAGAATGGAAAAACAAGCACCACATGTACTTACCATCAAATTGGTATTATCTGATCAACACTTCAGTGCACATATAGTAATAACATTCATTGGCTGTTGGGCAGATGGGAGGTGGGAGGAGGAGATGGGTATATTCATACCCAATGGGTGTGGTGTTCAGTCTGGGGAATAGACATGCTTGAAGTTCTGACTCGGGTAGGGGAAAGACAATATATGTAACCTTAATATTCGTACTCCCATAATATACTGAAATAAACAAAAAGGTAAAACTAAGGAGTAATGAACTCATACAGAAAAGAAAAATTTGAAGCTATGTGACATCTTGATTTCTTATATAAGTGAAAATATAATTTTTTATTTTTGCATTTTCATTCTTAGGAAAGTGTGAACAAATATAGGGAGAAATCATTGTAAGTTACTCCTCTTTTGCAAATAAAAATAATTTAAAAGAAATAAAGCTATTGGATGAATAGAATAAGTAGTAAGGGATTAATAGAAAGCAGTACTTAAAAGTGTCCCAGCTTCAGTCTTGCTTAAACATTTAAAGCAATTTCAAAGATGATTTCTGGTTCAAAATGAGGGATGTGGAATGTTTATTTATGGTTGAGTTTCATGAGAAATTCTAGGATGTTTCAGTAATGGGATCCCAGAGAACCCTTTCAGTTTTATTATTTCTTTAAAATATATATTTTTCCTTGCTTGTTTTCCAGTTCTGCTAGCTTATAACCAACTGAACTGAATAAATGAACAAAAGAGAAAACAATAACACCCCAGGAATTTGCATGTCTGGGGCATCTCATAGCTAACATGGCAGACCTCTCTACTCATTTCCATTCTAGCTTTTCTGTGCACCATACTTGTATTTATTTCTACCTTTTCTGTTTTGCTATTCTGAAAAAGGAAAATTAGCAAGGTCAGCAAATAGCAGTACTTACTTTTTAAAATGAATGGCAGATATTCTTCATTCTTTGATTACACTCTTCTACTTTGAAGAAGCTTCCAATACTTTTTGTTTCCTTATTGCTTCCCATCCTGTTTTTCCATGTATATTTCACCAGGAAGCCTTATTTCTTCTGCTTGCAAATTTATCTCAAATACTATGTTTAAGACAATCCAAATGCAATTTTGAGGGTATTTCCTGGTTGCCAAGAGCTCAAAATATATCCAATTTTACTCATTTAACACAAATGTGCAGAGTAGTTACTAAGCTATATGAGGAAAAGAAAGTTGTGTAAAACTCCGGATATGTTCCTTCTAAAACTTTGCATTTTGCTGGGAAACACAAGTATGCAAGCAAATCACTGAAATGTTTAGTAGTATAAGATAAATGGAAGAAATATACAAATTTAAATATGTGTGGATTTTTTGATACCGTTAAAATCATTGTTGGTTTTATGATAATGTTTAAGCTGGTTTTTGAGGAATGGATAGGATTCCATGTCATCATTGTCTCTTGTGGGTCAAAAACCTTTACGTATTTGGGTAAAAACTAGAAAAATACTGTGTGAGAGTAGACAAAGCCTACCTTGGCTTCCTGAGTCTTAGTTTCTAGAAAGAAAATACTAAGTTCTAATATGACAAGGACAATGCTAAAAAATAATTATTAATAAACCATTGGAAAGCATGTATATTGTTTTTAGAATTAAAAAATGCATGTGAAAATGTACTTTGTTCACACATAACAAATATTTTCACCTGTTCATTCATTATAGATAATGTGATAGTAAAAGATTTTCGGATGAAACTGTTGGAATAGCTTCAGCTCAGGGTAACATCTGACTGGAACAATGGAGCATATAGTATTGTCCTGGAGACAAAACTGATAAAACCTCGGACTGGCTCATCTGCAAAGTCCCTGCTGTTTATATCTTGCTCTCTGAGCCAGGTGTATACATTTGCATGGACAGTTGTGAGTCTAGCCATTTGTCTTTCACTCTGTTCCTGTTTTCTATTTACTGATCATGCTTACATTCCTAATTCAGAACATTTGTCATTTGTTGGATAAGGAGGTGGAGTGGTTCCTTTGGAATAATTTATTCCCGAGTGATTTTTTTCCCTTTTCCAGAAACATTACTTATTAGTTATTCTCAAAACTCTATAGTTACTTCAGTTTAGAGAGGGTAAAAGAACAAGAATTTTGAAAGCTGAGTTATTGCATGCTAAACACTGTGCTAAGGTGTTTTATAAATATCCTCACTGCAGTTATGAGATATCTATTATTATTTTTACTGTAAAGACAAGGAAACCTGAGTTTCAAACAGTTTGCACAGTTAGTAAATAATGTGTCTATTTGATTAAGTGAACCCATGTTTCTCCTCCTAAACTATACTACTTAAAATAATGGGAAAAAAATAATCTGAGGAAGCAAAACAGCTGCATTATGACCCAATTAGATCCTTTCTTGCTATGTCATACATTGACAGACCGAATTTATTCTTGTCTTTCTCCAATCAGAATTGTACACTGATATTAAATAGTTCATTAACTAAGTATTTTCCTTATATTTGAACCACCATTAAAATGGCATCTTGCCATTAAGGCTACGCTTTAATAAACTGAGTTAAAAATGGATTTTTCTCCATATTTGATTTGTCTTAATACTTGTTTGAGCAAGAATACTAACTGGATTATGTTCTGATGGCAGAAGTTAGAAATAGAAATAACATATTTGTACATAGAAGTGCTGAGCCTAGATATTAAGCAAGGATAGATGTATAACCAGGAAAATGATATAAAAATATATTGAACTAATGCTAACCTGAGATTGTGGAAGCCCCAGCATACATAGCAGCAATATTATTTATAGATTAAATACAGGACTGAAAGAGGGGAAAAAATTTTTGTGATCTAGGTGATATATAAAATAGCTCTACAAAATGTAAAGGAAAGAAAAGAAACAATTGTTTCTTAGCAGTATTCGTTAAGTTATAAGCAAAACATTTAAATAGAATGTTATACTTGATTATAGATAAAATATCAGCTGATCATTTTATATAAGTAATAAAAATAATATAATACTGGTTAATATGACCCTATATTCCTATGCTCATTAGGGAGTCCTCAAGTGTTAGATATGTATGTATGACTTTCTTTGGCCAATGAAGTGTGAGAAGAAGTAACCTATATCCCTTATAGGCAGAGGGTTTTAGAGCCAGTTCCCTCCTTTTTCCCATCTCAATAATTATGAAAAAATACATTGAAATGGACATCCATCTTCATGACATTATAAATGCCTACGATGAGCAGATCTTCTGGGCCTTCACGTAACATCAGCTAGAAATAAACCATTATTTTTAAACATTGATTTTTAAAGTTGTTAGTTACTTCAGCATAAGTTTGCCTATTCTGTCTGATATGCAAATTATGTATTCCTTGTTAGTATGGATCATACTTTATTTACCACTACATCTCCACTACTAAAATAGTATCTGGCATAAATATCAAATCAGGGAATGATTTAATGACTGATGACATACAAATATTTGTTACCCTCTTTGAGTAGACACACTAAGATAGCATAGCAAAAACAACAATAAGGAAACCATCTGGAAATGAGGAGAAGTTATTTACATAATGTATGGGCCAGAAATAAATGTATTTCACTGTTATAAGGCAAAGGTTAACAGTAATTGAGCTAAGAGGCAGGAAGAAGAGCCTTGGGACTTCTGTTAGTGAAGTAACTTGAGGCTCTTGCCAATCATAAGACTAGCAACAGGGATTTTTGACGTGAAAGAATTCATTATTTTTTTTCTTTCACATGAAAAATGCTGCATTAGGAATTTAGTTTTACTTCATGTGATTCCAGCTGTGAAACTTTCTCATAGCGAGGAAACATGAATTGGACTTGTAAATTGTCAAGTGGTTTCTCCAATTCTGAAATCCAGAGGGTTTTTACACATGTCAATGGGCAAAGTTTATTAATGACCAAACAATTAGAATGAAGGGAACAATTTTGTGTAGTAGAAACAGAAATGGACAAAGAAACAAAATATAGAGAAAAAGGTTTTGATTTCTGAGGAGATGTAGTAGAAACCTTCTCAGATGTTTCTTTCTTGCCAAAATGTAGTTAATCTCTCAACAAATACTAAGTGGGCAGATCAGAAAAAAACAATGCCTCCTTGAAATCACTAGTAAACCTTGATACTAGTTAAGAACACTGATAATTGTGACTGCCATTTGACAAGCCATTATTTTGTTTTGTCTCAAACACCCATTGGTATCATTTTCTGTGCCCCATGTGCTACTATTGATAATTTCCTTAGGAAACAGTTTAGTAGATGCTTAAGCTTCTGCCAGTTGCCTCTTCAGTGGAGCTGGGCATAATGGTACCCTCCCACTTCATCACCACCCTTCCTCCCTTCCACACTCCCAACTTCATATCTATCCAATATTCATCTTAAGTTCCTGGTGCCCATGCTATGCTTTGCAAGCATCTTCCAACTATTAAAATAAACCTCTCTAAATAAATTTGTGAGAGACACTAGCCTTTCAATTTATTTTAATTGGCCTATAGGAATTTATTTGCAGAAGGAAAGGATTAATTCTGTTTTGGGGACTTTTGCCTGTACATTGCACAGATACTACTTTGCCCGATTGTTTCCATTTTAATCCCAACTCCTTTTTCCTGTAAGAGGGTCACCTTCCTTCTTTCTTCCTTGGAAGTGCCCCATCTTCTTCTCTAAAGAGAGAGAATAGATTGCAGGCCTGCTGCTAATTAGTCTTTCCTGAACTAGGGAATTCTCACAATTTTGTAATCAATTATGAATTTTCTTAGGTGATAAAGACTGAAGCTAATGCAGCGTCTCTGGCTTTCTTCTTTATTTTTAGTTTGGGGAACACCAGCAGTAGTCCTTCAGGCAGATATTTGCTATTCTTAAAGAGGACATAAGCAACCTCAAGTGGATCAAAGCAGTGCCTATAAGGGAGTTGTAGAATGAAAATACAAGAGAAAGCTATTCTCCCACTTGAAATAACAGAAAGCCATTGAGAGGACTAAATTCTGCTTTACTCAGGTGGATGCAAAAGCTATCAGGCTAGCAAAATGTTGATTGTGACTTACATTAAGTTACATTCTTACTGTCAACTGGTTGCCAGAATCAAGAGAAATTTAGATTTCATAGGTAATATTGTTTTCTCAGGGCATATTAGTCAGGGGAAGGAAAACTAGTAGTGTGAGTACCATAGCTTAATAATAGTAACAAAATACTAGTTATTCTGAGATCTAGCAACAACAACCAAACAATACTATATTCCAAGCAAATTATGTTTCTATTGAAAAACCTTTCCATTCCCTCAATAACTCCTCATTTCAGCCACTAAACACTCTGCCTCCTTTCCATTCCTTGCATTATTTCTATAAAGAAACTCTACTTTTCTACTCTGTTTTGGTACTTTTTTTAACAGTCATTTCTATTATTGTTCCACTGAGAACTTCCATAACTTGAATTTAGGATAATGATATTTTATGCACAGGGATGTTTTCCTCTAGTTGACATAATAGCTACTTCTTTACAGTCATAAATACCATACCAGACTTTTCAAGGATGATAGATTCCTTCAAATGATATGTGAAAAGTATTGCCTCTGGCTACTTTTCGACTCAATACTGGAAGCCCAGGGAGTTATCATCATGCTTGCACTCCCAGCCCTGGAATAGAGGAAGCATTATACCTTCTCTCCAGGTGGCTTCTCCTAAGGGCAGGGGTGATTTCCACCAACAAGAAACCTTTTTTCCTAAAGATTAGTTTACTGAAATCCTTGGGAGACAAAATCTGTATAAATTAATTGTGGTCTTTCTACATATTTGTCTACATAGCTACTTTGGATTTTTTTTAAATCATTTATGATTATTAAAAGTGCCAAGCTGAGGAACCTCAGGCATGAAGATCAGCATGTATCTGAATTAGATCGACCGCATTGGACACTAGATTATAGTCTTAGTACATAGGCAGTTGTTAACTTTGAATGTATCTCTGAAACCACAAGGCCCAATTCACAACCACTGCCAGAACTAAGACTATCCCTGATGGAGTGTTGATTGCCAGGAGAGTAACTACAGTCACACGTGCTTAACAACAGAGATGCGCTCTGAGAAATGCATCATTAGGCAATTTTGTCACTGGGCGAACATCATAGAGTGTACTTACGCAAACCCAGATTATATACCCTACTAAATACCTAGGCTGTATGGTAAAGCCTATTGTCCCTAGGCTACAAACTGCTTACTGTACTGAATACTGTGGGAAATTGTAACACAATGAGAAGTATTTGTGTATCTAAAGATATTTAAACATATAAAAACTATAGTAAAATTATGATATTATAACCTAATGGAACCACCATCGTACATGCAATCTATTGTTGATCAAAAAGTTATTATGTGGTGCGTGATTATATTTCAAAATAATAGCTCCATAGGGTCTTTTGACATTATTTGGCATAGCAAGGCAAATACCTCTTCTATTGGCAGGTTAAAAGGTGGGCCTCAAACTGATTCTCAATAAAATGTACTGACAACTATGAATAGACACAGAATTGATTTTTTAAGGTAAATGAAAAAAAAAACTAGGATAGAAATTCCCTAAGTCATGCTGAAATTAGCAGGAATGCCTGACATTACGTTCTTGGGATTTTTTTTATTTCTAACAAACATAGTGCCTATTTATTAATACATATTTTATTTTACTTATGGATATGTTTTATTAATAATATGTAAAACTATGAATATAAATATAAACAAAATATTTAATTGAAGTTTTCCTATCACTTCTACTGTACGACTATAATGAACAAGGCAACAACTATTTTTATCCCACCAGAATGGGCTCTTGTGTCAATCATGGTCCTGACAAGAACCTTACGTGGTTCAATAATTTAATAAGGAGACTGCTTTCAAAGGTGTGAAAAAATTCAAAGGAACCAATAAAGGATGTTGAGGCACTTAGGATACTAGAAACAACAGGAAGCCATTACCACCCCTAAGCCTGAAGGGCAAGAGGAGGAAGTAGTTCTACCAGAGCCCAGTGAGACATACAGGAATATGGGAGGAGCTACCTAAATGGTGCTATAATCCTGAGAGAAATGTAGCATCTACCAGAACATATCGCCCAGAGCAGAAAAGGAGTAGGAAGAAAATTCTTAATCTCTTTCTTTCTATCCTTTGATTTCCTGTTGGTGACCATTGGATGAATTCAACCAGAAGCTAGCTAGAGAGAATGCTTAGGTTTGCAGTCCACAGGGATCAGCTTCTTGGGGCAAAAAGTAAAATAGAAAAAGGATCTTGTGATGGTGGTGGTGGGAATAGAGGCTAGAAAATGGAGACTAACCAGCACATTTCTTATTTTTACATTTCATTTTTGTTTTCATTTTCAAGTGGATGGTAGTAATTTTGATCCTTATAAAGTACAAAATAGCAGGAAAAGAGAGAAAAATAATGATTAACATAGTTGGTGAGAAAAGTATCTTCTCTGTGCTTTGAATATCATAGTGCAGCCAAGAGAACAGACTCAATTGCAAATACATACACATATATATGTTAGATAGATGCACAACCATGTAGGGGTATGTTTATATTCTCTTGTTATCTCTAGTCATCACTTGCCTTACAATAAAACAAAAATAGTACTTATGAGCCCAATCACTCTCTTGATAGATTTGTGATGTAAGAAATAGAGAGATTTCTGTACAGTATTGTTTGTGACATGTTTTATAGTAATCTTATTTCTTGCTCTCCAACTTTTAAAAGTTTTGTGGAGAAACTGAAAACTTACCACTTAATCTTTACAAATAGAATATAACATGTAGTATAGGTTTGTAATAAAAGCTTCTTTTCCACAAATTATTTAAATTTAATATGCTTTGATTGTATTTAAGAAATATAGATTTTCCTCTAAGCATAGTGAATATAAAAAAGAAATGTGAAATAACATGAGTGCAAATAAAAGCCTATCAAGGCTACTGAGGAAGGAGAATGAACTAGGCAGGGGAGCAAAATTAAAAAAACATGAAGACTGATAGGTGATAAGAGTAAACTAGTAAGATGAAATAACACTAAAACCTCATTGAGGACATATTTTAAGCAGTGTGGAACCTAAAACTCAACGTAGAAATGAAAAAGTTCAATTAGAAAAGAAAATTTTCAAAAGAAAAACAATATTTTAGGATAGGTATATTAGTAAATCAATACTATTACATTTACTCCATAGAGCTTTGAGCACCTTAAAATTTGGTTTATCACAATATAATATGCAGTATAATCTAACTATGTGAATGCAATATAAGTATACCATTTCTGGGATGAGAAACTTTCAGAGTTAATGTCTTTTATACAATATGGTTCTGCTTTTATGATATAATTTCTTAGCACATGTGGAATTCCAAGATTGGGGGAAGCTAAATAAATAAAAAAATAATCTATTTTCAAATTTTTTATTATATAGTATTCATTTATAATAAGTATTTTTAATTGCTTACAATTTTAATAGCAAAACTTTTTAGAATAAACTAATAGAGATTGAAGGACATTAATAACATATCATGTTTATGCAAATCTCATATTGTCCACTTTGAAATAGCCACACTGAAAGCAAAAGGAAAGGTTACTTTTTAAATGTTTTTGACAGTTAAATAAGTAAATCATATGAGTTAGAAAGGAACTTGGGTTCTCTTTGGAGACAGAGCCAATTTGTGTGTTTGCTCAGCACTCAATAATTTTGAAGATATTAGTCAACAAAGAGAGTACTGATAGCTTATGGAAACATTACCCTGAGAACTATTTTCCATTTAGTCTGTAGTTAGTTAATCAAGTGTATGTTCATTTATCCATACAAGCTATAAAATCCTAAAATGAAGATGTAATTATAATTAACATTACTGACCAGTTAAAAGGCATAAACAGTAGTGTGCCCATGAATATGCACTGTATATTTGCTGACGTTTCCAGTTATGCCAGATGGTGACTTTAATGATGGTGCCTTGTGGTGCTTCTAATGACTTTTCAGCCTGATGGTACTTTTATAAGGACTGCCACATTAGAGAAGGCTGAAGGGTAACTTAATAATGATCTATAAGCATATGAAGGGTCATGAAGTATGTGGTTATGAAGTGACCAGCTGCTACTCATTCAAATGAGAAGTAGTAGATTTTAACTGTAACCAGAAAGATTTAACTTAGATGTGAAGTAGAACTTCCTGATAATAAAAGATATTTAGTGAGAAGAATGATGAGAGATGCTAAAATCTTTTCTTTTTTCTTGAGGATAGAATATTCTCATCTGTATGAAATGATCAAGTTTGCTCTTATTTTGTGGATGATATACATATCTGTTACCTTTCACACCGGTGAATCTATATTTTTCATAATTCAACACTAACTTGGTTCAAATCCTAGATATGACTTAATACTCATGTGACTTTGGGTAAGTTAGTTACTTAAACATGTTGTGTTTTGATTTACTCATCTATAAAATGGAGATGAGATCTTTCATCTAAATATCTCGGGACAAGTCTAAAATATTATTAACTCTAAGGTAGGGTTGAATTTGCTTCTTTCATTTCTCTGCCATAAAAAATGAGACTAGACAGGTCAAAAATTTCCTTTTTTCAGGATCTGATTTTCTTCTATGGGTTCCAAGAATAATGGAGACATGTGATAGTAAGGAACAATATAAAACCCTTCGTGTCTTCTTTAGATGTTTATTTCCTGCCCAAACACTGACTAGGAATATTTCGTCTTCATAGCATTAAATAAGTGCAATATATTAGAGAAGTAAAAAGACCTGGTTCTAGTTTAGATTCCTGTAATTACTAAATATATAACCCCAAACCAAGTCATTTAATGTCTCTGAATTTTATTTTGCTTCCCTGGAAATAAAGGTTAGGGAAGTTGACATTCAGAGTTAAGTTTTGACGTCACTTTTGTCGTGGGGAAATGAGGACGATGTGGGCAGGTTGGGGGAGATATAGCTCAAGAGATTGAGAGTGGAATTTTCTGCATGAATGGTTTATTTGACCCTGTGTATCAGGTGAGATAAGGCGGTTCTGATGTATGAGAAGGGAATGATATAGCACCAGACCTCAGGACACTTGCTTAGAAACTATTCGTTTGACAAGTAGTATGTTAACAGGCACGGTTTGAGAAATTAAGAATTTATCATTATGGTCTATGGCTGTTTCGCCCTGAATGCGCCCGATCCCGTCTGACCTCAGAATTTATCAGTATGCAAGTCCAATAAGTTCCCTGTCTTCACGGGGTATTAAAGCAAAAACCAACAAATAAATAAATAAACAAGATAATTTCAGAGAGTGATGTACTAGAAAGAAAGTCAAATAGGGTGGGGGGACAACAGGATCATGACTGGGGGGAGGAGGAATCTATGGTTCAGGAAGGTTTCTTTAAAGACGTGACACTTGATGCTATTCCTGTAAAATAGGAAGGATTCAGCCATGCAAAGATACAGAAAAGAGACCCAGGTAAGGGCTAGAGGTAAAGAGTCAGATAATCTATTCCTACTTCTCTCATCCAAATTTGGAGAGCCTTAGGTGCAACATTGACAAAAATATTGATTAGTTCTGCTCTTGGCTCTCTGTTCATCAATTTATTTATAGGTGAAATGTCTGAGAAGCAGCAGGAATATTATGAGAAAAATGGCTATTTTCATGTTTCACTCCTAAATACTGTGTTTAATCCCTGTCTTGACTATTTCACAAAGTAGATTTGAAAGTGAAATGAGATAATGGGTGGGGAACCAGCTTACCGAAGACTCAACTCATTAGGATATTAATGTGAAACAATTTTATTTTTTTCTAATCACTGTTTTCAATCATGCTCTATTGACATCTACTTTCTATCTTAATGACATTGTAGGAAGATACCATAATTTTCTGTTAGCACCATTAGCAATATAAAATGTGTGGTTGTTGTTAAAGATGGTAATATCAATTAATGAGTTATTTATACTAAAACGCAAAGGAGAAAGAACCTATCATATTGGTAGCCAACCAGGAAGCTTTGTCTGTGCAAGTGACAGTAGGGGCTCAAGAACTAAAACTGAAGCCAATGTTTGCAAACAAGTTAGGAACTGAATTGCTGGAATAAGTCCAATCATTAGTGTTTTGCCTAAAAGTCTAGAACGGCTGTCAACATGGCAACCTCTTCTCAACATTCAGAGGCCTGTAATGAGACAGCATGTAGTGAGAAGATGTCAAGGTTCTTTCTCATCTCAAATGTGAAAATCAGGACATGGCAGTTAAAGGAGTTTGGAAGATAATTAGGGTATTTTAAAGAATAGATTTTTATTATAATATGCAAGATTGTTGATGCCTTATAAACATGTCTTACGAGAATCAGTAATAACTGTAGTTGTTTCTACTGCTTTTTAGGAAAAAAAAACTATGATTTTGTGTTGTAGTCTACATTATAATATTTATAAGCCTTTTTGTTGGTGTATTCCTACACACATTGAAACAAGTATCTAGTGCAAAGAATATTGAATTATTTCGTTACTGAAAGAGGGAGTGATTCAAATTTGTCAAACTATTTTTCTACATGCAGATTACCAATTTCTTCTGCTCCTTGAAAAAAGACTAAGTGATTTTTATAAATTTTTGTCTAAAATTAAAGATACAAGAGGGAGGACAAGTTGAGGATTTTGGGTGGACAAGCTGAGGAAACACATGTATTTGAAAACATGTCTTGCATACAATAATTTTTGTAAACACTCTTCTATAAAAAGAATAAAGCATATGTCATATTTTAAATAAAACATTCCTGCAAAATTGTTTATCATTATTTCCATTTTCCAAAAATGCACAAGGATTTTTTTTATGATTATTCAGAAATATTCCTTTTCATGTAACAAATATGTGGTCATCGTTCAGTAAAGAAATAGAGAAATATTTTTTCTACATAATTCCATTAGTAGACATGCTAAGAAATCAGAAAACAATATCTTTTATAAGAAGATTGGCAAACTGTATTTATGAAAATTTTACTTCCACAAGTCACTGATTTTTTTGGCAAGGGAAAAACCCATATCCTCTATATAGCTCAAGGAAAAACATTCTCAAAGTCAGTGCTCTATTTCAGTGAATAAATTAAATAAATCACACATACATATACATTACATATCTCTATATATTTATATAATATGTATATATTCATACATGAACATATACATATAAATAAACATACATATAACAATTGAAGAAAGAAACTTTGGAAGAATAAAACAATATATTGGCATACATATAGAGGTGAAGTAATTGAAAATGTTAGGAAATAGTACTGAGGAAGAAAAAATGAAAATTCTACAAATAATTATTTCAATTAGAATAGGAAATAAAATTATATTGCACTAACTCACAAGCTTGCTGAAACATTATAGCTAAAATTTCCTTGTCCTTGGAAACTGGCATGATCAACCCCCAAATTGTCAAGAGCTTTTAAAGCACAAATCAAAATTTAAACTTCATTGGAAATTCTATTAAATTCATTTGGCATGCTAATGTTAGTTAAACAAAATTAGTCTATATATACCATACATGGTTTTAAGGAAGTAGTTACTACTGAGACCACTTCTTTTCTCTCTTCCTAGAGGAGGGAATACTATCTTAAGAATACATAAGGAATCCTAAGGAATCTTTGAGATGTCAAGAACTCCTTTTTTTATTTCAAAATATTAAGGGGGTACAGATGTTTTTGTTATATGGATAGCTTTCATAATGCTTAAGTCAGGGGTAGTGCTCAGGGGTAGTGTTCATAGCGTTCATTGTACCTGTTAGGTCAGTTTTTACTGCCCCTCCTTCTTGATTTCCAATGATTCTTACTTCTCTCTGTGCCCATCAATTAGTTCCAAATTCTTAGAGAGTATATGTGGTGTTTGTTTTTCCATTCCTGAGATACTTCACTTAGAATAATTGTCTCCAATTCCATCCAAATTGCTGCAAAAGATATTAATTCATTACTTTTTATGGCTAAGTAGTATTCCGTGGTCTCTCTCTCTCTCTCTCTCTCTCTCTCCCTCTCTCTCTCTATATATATATATACACACTCCATGGTGTGTATGTGTGTGTATATATACACACACACACACCACATTTTGTTAATCCACTCATGAATTGATGGGCACTTAGGTTGATTCTGCATCTTTGCAATTGTGAATTATGCTGCAATAAACATTTTAGTGTAGGTGTCTTTTTGATAAAATGACTTCTTTTCCTTTGGATAGATACCCAGTAATGGGATTGCCAGATTGAATGGTAGGTCTACTTTCAGTTCTTTGAGAAATCTCCATACTGTTTTCCATAGATGTTGTACTCATTTGCAGTGTCACCAAGAATGTGTAAGCATTCCTTTTTCTATGTATCCACACCAGCATCTATTGCTTTTGGACTTTTTAATAATAGCCACTCTGACAGGGGTAAGGTGATATCTCATTGTGGTTTTAATTTGCATTTCCCTGATGATTAGTGAGGTTGAGCATTTTTTCATATGTTTGTTGGCTGTTTGTCTATTTTTTTTTGAAAAGCTTCTGTTAATGTCTTTTGCCCACTTTTTAATGGGGTTATTTGTTTTTTTTCTTGCTGATTTGAGTTCTTTGTAGATTCTGGATATTAGCCCTTTATGAGTTGTATAGTTTGCAAATATTTTCTCCCATTCTGTACGTTTTCTATTTGTTCTGTTGATTATTTCCTTTGCTGCACAGAAGCCTTTTAATTTAATCAAGTCCCGTTTATTTTTGTTGTCTCTATAATTGCCTTTGGGGTCTTTGTCATAAATTCTTTGCCTATGTTGACATCTAGAAGAGATTTTCCTACATTTTCTTCCGGAATTTTTATGGTTTCCTGCCTTACATTTAAGTCCTTTATATATTTTAAGTTAATTTTTATAAGTGGTGAGAGATAGGGGTCCTATTTCATTCTTCTGCATGTGGCTATCCAATTTTCCCAACACCATTTATTGAATAGGGCTTCTCTTCCCCAGTATATATTGTCTGCCTTGTCGAAGTTCAATTTGTTGTAGGTAGATGGCTTTATATCTGGGTTCTCTGTTCTGTTCCATTGGTCTGTAGAATATTCTCCTTTATTAATATTCATTCTGAGAAGCATTATGGAAAGTATAAGACAAAGTTTACAAAGAACTGTGGGTTTGGAGTAAAATGAATAATGTAAGAGCTGTGTGATGAAATAATGAATTTTGTCCCTAAAGAGCTCCTGTGCACAACTGATATTTTTATGTGAAGTTTAAGTTTACAAACATGCCACCGAGTCCCAGGAATATATTTAAAGTGGATGAAAGAATTCGTAGCGTAATATGTGTGTTAAATGCCATCTGACTGCTAGGAATGCTTAAAAGTTCCTGGGATGGATATTAGTCAAAGAGGTACTAGTTGAGGGTCAGTTAATATTTTATTATGTTATTGTTAATTACATGAATTAGATTTTAGCCAGCTTTTGTATTATCTTATTTAATCCCAACAATAACCTTAAGAGGTAGGCTCGATTTTCCTCATTATACCATTAAGGAAATTGAAGTTTAGAAAGGTTGTCGACTTTATACAGTCCAGTTTTCAAAGCTGCTATAGAGGTAAGTATCAGCCTCCATTTTGTCTTTTTCTAATTCTAAATGCTGTGCCATTTACAGGTTAGGAAGGATATACACCCTATCATCTTTCACTTGATATAGGAATTAGATTTCCTATCCAATATCTGGTACTTTTGGAAATCTTACCTTATAAAATTTGCCTTGAGTATACACGTAACAGATTTTCTTAGGTTTGTTAAAAAGAAAATTTATAAATAATTTATTATCACTGAGTGAAGGTTTATTCTTTCTTTCAAAAAAATCATAGTACAAACAGTCTCACTTTCATAACTATAATATCTCAGAATAAAAAGTGTTTATTATTATAACTTTCGACAATTCTCATTGGACAACTTTTGGTATGTTTTTTGAGACGTTATAAGTTCTTTTGTTTGATAATGAAAAAAGAGGATCACAGTTTTTCTCAGGATATAAAGCTCTTTAAAATGGCTAATAATTCATTGCTTATTTTTTGCAATGCTAAGCATTTATAAATAAAAATTTTTCCAGTTCATGATACCTCCATTTCAGAAAGAAAACATGTTTCACTTTTCAGAGACTCCTTAGGCTTAATTTGCAATATTAAGTCATAGACTTGTCCAAACAAATATTCTTTGAAATGTTTGACTCAGTGTCATTAACTTGATGTTTCATTCTATTTATCTTTTATTATTTACAGTAGTGCAACAAGGGGCTATGATAAATAGATAAAGATCTTGTTTTAGGTTCAACACAACTAGATTCATAAAACAGAATTAACTACTCTCTGGAGGTTTTATGAATTTCCAGTATTATTTTTATTTATTTTTTTCTTCATAAGGTAAGAAATATTTTTATTGCACTAATCAGTTCCTGAATTCTAAGGCCAGAAACTAAGAACATCGGCTATAGACTCAAGATACTCAATTCTTTTGGTGATTGCGATCTTATAATTTTTACTAAGGTATCCCATGGGATTTTTTTCCCCTGAGTGCTCAGGACAAGTTAGAAAAATAAATGATTCAAAGAGCATATCATTTAAAATTGTACAAGTATAGCTGGCTACATTAAGAGATAGTGATTGTGAAGAAAAGAAATAGGATTTCCTAATATGCTTATCATATTAGGAAATTTTATCCACAATTTAATTTCCTTTATGAATTCAATTTAGTCCTAAAGAAATAGTTGTTGTTCTGCTGGATTTTGTATCAACAGTCTTCTTTATCACAGTCATCTGCTTTTGGACTAAAGGAGTCCTGGCTTAATCTTCTGTTGCAGTCTGACAGATGTCTACTTATGGTGGCAAAGTCAATTTAAACCAAGAACCCTATGTCTATCAGAGTGAGTGTTCTCTCTAGTGTCAATGGTCCACAGCAACTTATACAGTCTTATACTAGGACTATTATTCTCTTCTTATTTCGCCATATGTCTGTTTTTGATCTAAAACTTATAGCATGGGCCTTTTAGGCAAATATGAGGGAAAAAAGAGACCACTTGATAAGAAAATTATATAGCTCCACTGAAATTATTATAGTAAATAATTACAATTGAAGATAACAGATCCCCTATTGGAATATAATATATAACTATTTCATAAAGATTTGGGCAATAATTATACAGATTATTGAGAGCATATTATGGGCTATGTAGACATTGGTGAATATCCAGAGACTACCCAGGAAAGTGTATATTACTATTCTAATTGGAGCTTTACAAAACCTGCAAATAAATTCTTCATTGACAAGGATATAGAAATAAAAACTTTCTCGGTAATTCCGTTTATTTTATTTTCTCTTTTTATGAATTTTAATGCACTCATAAATTGTCTTATAATCAAATATTACTTTATAATTAAATCAATTTAATATTCATACAAGGTCTATAAGTTAAAGGATGTAGAAATTAAATTTGACATTACAGAGTAACCCAATCACTGCTGGTTACAAAAAGTTGAACAGAGGTAAGGTTTAAAACTTTACCTATCTTATATAGTGGAGTGAGTCCCAAAGATTTGTATCATTATCTAAAGTTCAAATGAAGAAATCCTTTAAAAAGAAGTAAGTTATCCCAATTCCATTTGGTCGAACCACTGTTTGCATTCTTGGTATCTTAAATATGTTATGGCAACAATTCATTTGACACATAAAAACAATTTAGGAAAATCAAAATAACAAATTATTTATAAAAATGAATGATTTTATATAGATAAAATATCATACTTCCTTAATATTTAAATTTGCTTTAAGATTAAGATCAAGAAGAAACAAATGTTATTGTCCCAATCTGATTTGTCCAAGAATCAATCTTTTTTTTTTTTTATTTCAGCATATTATGGGGGTACAGTTGTTTAGGTTATGTATGTTGCCCATGCCCCCCTACTCCCCCGCTAAGTCCGAATTTCAAATATGTCCATCCTTCGGGTGGCGCGCATTGCACTCTTTGTGTATGCAAATACCCGTCCCCTCCTCCCTCCTCTCCCCTCCCTCCTCCCCCTCCCCCCTGCCCAACATCCAATAGATGTTATTCTTATATGTGCATTTATGTGTTGATCAATTAATACCAATTTGATGTGAGCAAGAATCAATCTTAACCAAGTTTATTACATAAACTTAGATTCTTGTAATTCTTCTGTATCATTAATCAAATAACAAAATATTTCAACAGTTTTAATTAGTGCATTTTTATAATTATCTCTTACTAATCTAATGCCCATTTACAATTCTTAATTTCTTATCTAGTAATCATACATTGCCAACACAGCTGAACTAGAAGTTTCTGTGGGAGAGATTGATCTCCCTCTTCCTCCTACTTTGAAGGGCCAATACAATTAAGTGTTGAAAATATAATTTCTTTATTTGGGAGAAACTCTTGAAGTTTCTGTTAGAGTGATAAGTACTTATTTATAATAATTATATATAAGCTATATTATATAAAACTATGTTACATATTTAAGTGCTTATCTCAATAGACCAATCAGATTAGAGGCTTTTCCAAATTTTTTTTAAGTATTCATATTAGTCTGCTAATCTACCATAGCAAAATACCAAAGACTGGTGGCTTAAACAACACAAATTTATTTTCTCACTCTTCTGGAAGGTGTAAGTTCAAGATCAAGATGCCAGCCGGTTTGGTTTCTCCTGAGGCCTATCTCCCTAGCTCGCAGATGGCTGCCATTTCTCTGTGTCCTGATATGGTCTTTCCTCTGTGTATGTGCATTCCTGGTATCTCTTCCTTTTCTTGCAGGAACATCAGTCATGTGATATTAGAGCCCCACCCTGATGACTTCATTTAACCTTAATTACTTCTATATTAAAGGACTTATCTCCAAATACAGTCACATTGGGGCATAAGGCTTCAAAGTATGGATTTTGAGAGAACACAATTCAGTCCATAACAGCACCCAACTTATATTATTTAATCGTTATATGTACCATACTAGTAGGGTTCTATTGTTATCCCAGTTTTAAAAAACAGCTTTATTATGATATAATTGACGTGGAATAAGCAACATATATTTGTAAAATACAATATAAGTGATGACATATGTAATATATCAGTGGAAATATCACTACAATCAAGATAGTGCACAAATCCATCACCTCCAAATGTTTCCTGTTGTCCTGTGAACTTTCTTTCTTTTCCTATAAGCAGTAAGTGATCTGCTTTCTGTCACCATAATTTGTCTTTTCTACAGTTTTATATAAATGGAATTATAGAATACATACTTTTCTTGCCTGGCTTCTTTCACTCAGCACAATTATTTGAGATTCATCATGGTGTTTCATTTATTAATTGTTAATTCCTTTTTACTGCTGAGTAGTAGTCCATTGTGTAATACGTACATACTGCAATTTGTTTATTCATGCACCTGTTGGTGGATGTTTAGCTTCAAGTTTTTGTCTATTACAAATAAAGATGCTACAAACATTTTTGTACAAGTCTTTATATGGATATAAATTTCCTTTTCTCTTGGGTAAATACCTATGAGTAGAAGGGCTGGATTATGTGGTAGATACATATTTTCCAAAGTGGTATATCATTTTACATTTCTACCAGTAATATATGAGAATTCTCATTTCTCTACATCTTTGCCAACACTTGGTCTAGTCTCAGTCTTTTTAATTTTAGCCATTCTAATAGATATGTAGTTGTATTTCGTTGTCATTTTATTTTGCATTTGTCTGCAGTCAGACAATGATAATGAATATTTGTCATGTGCTTATTTGCCATTCATACATCTTCTTTGGAAAAGGCTTTGTTAAATCTTTTGTCTTTTTTGTGTAAGATTGTTTTTATTTTTGTATTCATGAGTTTTAAATGTTCTTTATATATTTCGTACACAAATATTTTATCAGATAAAATCCTTTTTTCCCATTCTGTGATTTGTCTCTTTATTCTCCTAACAATGTCTTTAGAAGAAGTATAATATTTGATGAAGTCTAATTTATCATTATTTTTTATGGACTGTGATTTTTGTGTCAAATTTAAGAAATCTTTGCCTAACCAAAGGTCATAAGATTTTCTCTTATGCTTTCCTCTAGTTTTATAGTTTTAGGCTTTATATTTCAGGATAGTTTCATCTTGAATTAATTGTTGTATATAGTGTAAGATGTGGATCTAAGATAAATATTTTGCATATAGATATACAATTTTTCCAGCACTATTTGTTGAAAACAGTATTCTTTCTTTACTATATGTCTGTGCACCTCTGCTACAAATTGGTTGTTCATATAGGTGTGGCTTTATTTCTAAAATCTTTATTCTGTTCTATTGATCTATTTTTACATCAATGTCATACTGTTTTTATTGTTGTCACTTTATACAAATTATTAAAATCAAGTACAGTTAGCCCTTTGGGTCTGTTTTTCTTTCAAAGCTTTTATTGGCTATTCTAGGTCTTTCAGCTTTCCATGTAAATTTTATATTCATTTCCCAATTTCTACAGGAAGCATGCTGAGACTTTTACTGATATCACATTTAATTCATAAATTTGAAGAGAACTGACATCTTGACGATACTATGCCTTCCGCCACATAGACAAGATGTATCTCTCGTTTATTTATTCTTTAATGTCTCTTCACAATATTTATTGTTGTCATGTACAGGTCTTCACATATTTCACACAGTCATTTCATATTTCAATGCTATTTTTAATGGTACTGCTTTATAAATTTCAATTTCCAATTATTATTTGCTGGTATATAGAAATACAAATGATTTTTGTATATTTATATTTTATCCTTAAACCTTGTTGAATTCACTAATTCTTTTTTTGGTAGATTCCATTGGATTTTCTATGTAGACAATTATGGCATCTGAAAATTACTTCTTTTCCAATCTCGTTGTTTTTTAATTCTTTTTCTTGCCTAAGAGCACTAACCAGAGTTTCAAGTACTATGTTGAATAGACGTGACAAGAGCAGATCCCTATCTTGTCTTGTTTTTGCTTTCAGTGGGAAAACATTGTCTATCACCATTAAGTATATTTGAAGGTTTTTCATAGATTCCTATTATCAAGTTGGAGAAGCTCCCTTCTATTCCTAGTTGCTGAGAGTTTTTGTCAGTAATGGATATTAGATTTTGTCAAGTGACTTTTTTTGTCATTGACATGATTTAGTTTGTTAATATGGTTAATTATATTGATTGATATGCTAATATTAAACCAACTCTGTGTAATTGGAATAAACATCACCACTTAGTCATGACATGTTATCCTTTTAATGTGTCATTGGATTTGATTTGTTAAATTTTGGTTAGAATTTTGTTTTGTTTTGTTTTTTTGAGACAGGGTCTCTCTCTGTTGTCCTGGCTAGAGTGAAGTAGTGTCATCAGAACTCACTGCAACCTCAGACTCCTGAGCTCAAGTGATCCTCCTGCCTCAGCTTTAGGCATACACCACCACATCCAGTTAATTTTTCTATTTTTTGTAGAGATGAGATTTCACTCTTGCTCGGGCTGGAGTGAGACTTTAAACAATCCTGACTTTAAGCAATCCTCCCACCTTGACCTCCCAAAGTTCTAGTATTACAATCATGATTAGTAGAATTTTTGCATCTAGTTTATGTGAACCGTTCATCTGTAGTTGATTACTTTTGTAACATCTTTGGTTTTGGAGTCAGAGTAATGCTGACATTAGAGAATAAGTTGTAATTACTTACCCTGGTACTGCATCTTTCAAATTTAGAAAAATCAGTGAAATGCAAGGGGACTGTTAGAAATGAAACAGTGTTTTAACATTTTCCACCTAATATTAACAAAATATTCCTTTGGATGCTCTTCAACTGTAGTGGTTAAAAGCCTAGGCTCTTAACTTCAAACTTGGGTTCAAATTCTAACATTGCCTCTATTAAGTTGTTGTATAGAATACTATTATTATATGTGTACTACATATTTTAAAATGTTGGAGGACCAAGACATTTAGCCTTTTTTATAAGCCTTATTGACATAAAATTGAAAAATAAAATCATATGCATTAATATTTACCAAAAAATAAGTATGTAAAATAATGCATGTGTTAATTAGCTTGATTTAGGCCTTCCACAGTGTATACATATTTCAAAACATCATTTTGTAGCCTTTTCTTTTAAAACTTTGGTATATCTTTCAATATTAAGGCAGGCAGTTCCTGGAAGCCTTTACCTCTTGCCTGCAAGAAGGACAGCTTTAAAACTTATCAAGGGATCAGAAATTCTGGTAAGCTGTTTGGTTCTTTAAAAGTCCAGGAAGTACCACAGTCTCTGGCCAGTATTCCAGGAATGATGACATATATGCAGCAGTTCTGAGAACCCACAGAGATGTGGGCACTTTTCTCCCCTCTGTAACTAACATATAACCTGATTTCCTAATGCTAAGTCTATTAGGCTGATGTTCCTTAGACCCCTTGCTTGAGTCTTTAAAACTGAATTTGACAAAGCATTTAAAATTATAACTATGGAGAAAATATTCCATGACAGAGAAATTGACAATGTTATCCAAAAAATCTTTTTCAATTCTCATTTCATATGATTTTAAAACTGGCCTTATTTGATATTGATAGTAGATTATTTTTTTCTAATAACGAAAAAGTAAAAATTTTGTTAGCATCATTATTTTGACAGTTTGTATGGATTTCATGATTTAATATTCTCTGCTTTCAGCTAGTGGAGAAAAATATCTATATAATTGAACAGCAGATATACATGCATTTTTTTATTTTAGTGCATAGATTTATACAAAACTTTCCATCTTCATATCTTGTACTTCTCCTTTAATTTACCTGTGATAGAGGTTCTGATACACTGAAAATCTAAGTCAAATTAATGGATCAACCTATATATCTTTCCCCTCCCTGACTGGCAGTTTCAGGGCATTAACAGCAATTTAGATAGTAATTTATTTGGTAGATACTTGCAAATAGGCACATTTTTCCTAATTAGTTTATCATCAGATCAGGTTTGTTTTTGCTCATCATTTTATATCCAATATCCCACTATGTGTATCACTGACACATAGTAGAAACTTATTAAATTGCTTTGAATAAATAAATTATATTAGATAGATATTAAAGCAGGAAGGGAAATGAAATTTAAAGTCCCTTGCCTTTTAGTAAATAAAATTCTCTTTTAAAGATGAGGGAATTGAGGATAGGAAAGTTTGTTCTTTTGTTTAGATTAATTCCTACTTTGCTGAAATTCATATCACTGTGAAACTTAGGAATCCGAGATCTTTATATACAAGCTTTGAAACGGTCATATTAATGAAAATGAACAGTGAAGATTTATAATCAGTACAATCAAGAGGTGCTGAGTTCCTTGAGGATGTGCATTTTTACTTATGATCTATTTTATTCTACCTTCCAGTTAATCCTCTCTCTAACTCTCAGCAACACCCTCTGTACACAGACACACTATAAATGAACAAAATGTCTAACCACATGCATGGAGCTTTGTACAAACTTAAATATATAGCCTATGTCTTTTTATATTTTAAAAAAAAGTGCCTTAATGAATTATTACGGAATTTTGGGGGAAGCTCCATAGTTTCACATAGTCTCAACTTTCTATTTATCATTAATAATTATTATAGTCAACTCTCCATTATCTGCACAAGTTGTATGTGGTAATAATGAATCATGAAAAACTTAATTCAGAAATCATTTCTATTTGTATGTGGGAAATATTGTGTGATATTTCTGGAGTAAATTTCCCGCCTTAATTATGTTTTGCTTAGGGTAATTAGTTTGCATTCCCTGAGCACCTGTCAACTGATGGTGGGGGAAATATAGCACTGAAGTATTTGGGAAAATGATTTCAAATATTGCAATTGAACCACTTGTATATAGTCAATACTTTCATATGACCTGGGAAAATTCAAAGAGTCTAGTATTGTCTAGAGTATTATTCAGACTTGGTGATCAAATCATGTCACTCAAAAATAACTGCATAAATTTCTAATTTAACTCAAGCTGGTCCCATCATACCAGTTTTATAAAGGAGGTTCATTAAACTAGATAGCTTAATGAGGAAACTTAAAAGCAAGTGGAAATTCAATTCATTGTTAGTTCTATCATGTGTGTCTGTGTGTGTAGTTTCTTAAAAGGTTAATTTATCTTTCCTTATGGCAATATGTATTTTTTGGTTTTTGTTGATTTCTTTTGCTTCACTATTTTGAGTTGTAGCTAAAACCTATTCTTTCCCCAGCATTCTATATAAAATGATATCCATAGCACTCTTGAATCTTATTGTTCTTTATATTTTCGATACTAGAAGGAAATAAATTCTAAGGACAACTGCATTATGCAGATAAAATGCAATTGTGTTCTATAGCAAATGTTTCCATTCTGTGTGTGAAGAAGTATGTATTTCCATAAATTTTTTTGAGGATTTAGTTTGGATCATATTAATGAGCAAGAGGAATAAGTTTCTTCTAAAAAATGTACAGTTCTTTGCATATTATTCTTTCACTATTAATTTCTCCCCTTAGAGAGAAATCTCTCTGTCTCTCTCTTCTCTCTCTCTCTCACACACACAGAGACACACACATTCCTATGTTAGAAGAGTATTTGAAATCCAATCTTTGTTCACTTCAATTTGGAGCATCAAATGCATATTGATTACATGTAATGACAACATTTGTACTTTAATTTTAAAATTCCTAATCTTACCCATGAAGATGCTGCAGGGGCAGGCATATATACATTGGATTTATGAAGTATGGTTTCTTTAACTTTAGTTTACATGAATATTAATAACTCAAATAGCCAAGAAACAATAGAAAATGAAAACTAATAATATAAAATGTGAATGCAAAAGCATGTACCACAGATCCTTGCCTGTGGTAGATTTACAATAAATGTTTCTCCTACTCTTGCTTGTTTTTTCTTGGTGATTTTCGATATAATGACTTCTATTTTCCCAAAGGTAAATAATGATCTTTACTCTAATTCTTTCTGTTTGAATGCACTTTATTTAGAAACTTCTTTTTCTTCAATTTAATGAATTCAAGCTGGGCCTAGTAAACAGGCCTAAGGAACATATAAGGCTCCAAAGAGAGGGTTATATTTCATCTGAGCTACAAAGAACCATTGTAAGTTAATTAGGTATAGGACAGTTGAAAATGGGGTATATACATAGGGAAGGTTAAAGACAAATGCACAGAAATAAGGGAACGAGGGGTGGTTAAGAACACATAGAGAGACAGTGAGAGACAGAGAGAGAGAAAGACAATGAGAGAGAGAAAGGGAAGGGAGCAACGAAGGAGGGAGGGAGGGAAAGGTTTGAAAGAACTTCAAGTAGTTCAATGTGGCCACAGCATAGCACTCAAGGGAAAAATTGGCAAGAAAACATGTACCACACAGGAAACCAGAAACCAACTAGTGGAAGTTCTTCTATGCCAGGTAAGAGACTGGATTTTATCCTGTAGGACATGTCATCAAAGACTTTTACTTTTTATTTTTGTTTATTTATTTATTTTTGAACACAGGGTAAGTCTAATGTCAAAGAGTTTCAGACAGGAAAGTACATAACCAGATTTCATTTCAAAATATGATTATAATGGAATGTGGAAAATGGTCTAGGGTAGCAAAGATCTGAAGTAGGGAGATCTAGCTAGAATCTGTGGCTATATTCCAACTGAGATAGATTATAGAGGTCAGAATAGATGAGGAGCCAAGCAAAGCATAATAGAAATGTATTAAGGGAGTAGGATGAGCAGGCCAGGATGGCTGGATATGTGTTGAGTGGGTAGAGGAAGGGACCAAAGGGATCAAAAGGTGACTCCAAGATTCTTCCATGAGTGATTGAATCGATTGGGGCGCCAATCACTGAAAAAGGAAATAACACAGCATGAGAAGATTGAGTGTCTCTCTCTACGGGTGTGTGTGTGTGTGTCTTGTTGTATGTGTGTTGGGGGAGGACATTATGCATTCTCTCATAAATCATAGACTTTGAGATACTTGAGACATCTTGGCTGAGTTGTGTAACAGGCAATTAGAAATATGGATCTGGATCTTAGGAGAGATAGCTAAGCTCGAGATTCTTAAAAAAGAGGGCATCATGAGTAGTTGACCCATAAGAACTGGTGAAATTATCCTTTTATCCAGTCATTAACCAATATTGCAACACACATATAAAAAGGACATAATACTTGTCTGTCATAGTGCCAAGGGGTGTTATTGATGGTGAGCATTTATGAAGCAGCAAAAGATACTTCTTTCTGTAAAAAACAACAATAGTGAATACTTATGGAGTGTTTATTAAGTGACAGGCAGAGCTCTACCTGCTTAATAGCTATTGTTTCCTTAATCTTTGCAATAATCTTATGAGGTAGCTCCTATCCTCATTTTATAGAAAAGGAAATTGAGAAAAAGAATAGTTGAAAAATTTACCTTATGTTACCCATATAATAAGTTTCCTAATGTTAACATCTTTTTCAAGTTGTTGGAATGTTTTTATTAGAATATTTCTTTAACAGTGTTTTGTATAGGAAGGAAAATTAAAACAGACAATGCTAATATATCAAATGGTATTCAATATTATGTCAAAAAGAGGCATTATAAGTAGCTACAATAATTGCTACTATCATTAAAAACATTTAATGTGGAAATAATATGGAATAGATTCTGGAGAGAATAATTTTAAATATGGATTTTTCTATCTCAAGAGCTTTTTGCATTTTTCCTGTGGTACCAACTGAGCTTAAAGCATCAATTTGTTCTCGTAGACATTCTTAGGCAGGTTCAAAGTTTATGTTACAAAAAGCAACAATAGAAAAAGCAAGTAACTTAAGTCATAAATTCATGTTTTTGAAAAATGTTAGTGGCATAAAATCACATCAGGGTGTATTTTTCATCTCATGAAACATGTGGAGTGACTTTTGTTATTCAATATGGAATCATTTTTGATTGTTGAAGAATAATAACTTATATTTGGAGAGTACATTCAAATTTTCAAAGTTCTATGAGATATGTACTTTATTTTTCCAGGAGTTTTAAAAAATATAAAAGCTATGTATTTTGTATATTTGTATATCACACATGCACACACACACACACCTCACACATATGTGCAACATGTCCTCGTTCAATTTTCCTGGTCCCTCTCTCTATATACGTATATACAGATGACAGATAGACAGATTTAAGATGCTTTTTCAATGGTTGTATAGTATTATACCTATTTATGTACTAAGAGAAAAAATCAAGTTGTTTTAGTATTGTGGAAATATCATTATACACTGATGATTTTGTTCTGTAGTTTGTATTCCTTGGAGTCAGAGTATATTTAGTAGTGCTGATTTCTTATCCTGTTTTGTACTTTTATAAAAGAATACCTGAGACTGGAAAATTTATAAAGGGAAGAGATTTATTTAGCTTACAGTTCTGCAGACTGAGAAGTTCAAGGGCATGGCCCTGGCTTCTATTGAAGGCTTTCGTTTTGCATTACAACATCGTGGAGAAAGTCAAAGGGGAAGCAGACATGTGAAGAGGGGAAAACTTTAGAGTTGTTCTGGCTTTGTAACAATCCACTGTCATAGGAACTAATTTACTTCTGAGAGAAGCAATTCAGTATGGTGAGAATGAGAACTCATACCGAAAGAACAGCACCAACGCAATCATGAAGGATTGGCCCCATAACCCCCACTAGGCCCTACCTCCCAACACCACCACACTGGGGATGAAATTTCAACATGAGTTTTAGTGGAGACAAAAAAAAAAAAAAGAAAAAATCTAAACCATAGCACCTGTATTATTATTTTTTACAAAAGTCGAAATGTTATGTTTGGGGACAGCAGTATGAGGCTATGATAAATTCATAATATCCATATTGCCATAGTGTTCTATCAAATATTTTTAATTGATCTGATATTACCTCATTATTATTTAATTTTCATTTCCCTCTGTCAGTGAGAACAACATATAAGTGAATCTGTCTTTTTTTTGTTTTTATGGATTCTGAGAATGTCAACATATCTCAGAGATAATTAAATATTTTTTCATAATTTAAAAATATTTTTATTTAAATCTTTAATTAATTTGGAATATTTTTGCATATAATGTGAAATAATGGTCTGAATTTATTTTCTTGAAAATGGAATTGAGACAATATAATTTATTAAACATATTTCCAATTCAAATTTAAGTAAAATATCAACATTACAAAAAGAGACAAAAATATACAGAAGGAATCCTAAGCATAACCAATCATATATATACAAAGAAATTTATCTAGGTATATGTAATTTTTAAATGCATTAAAAAACATACTGTTCATATTCTCAAACCTTGCTTTTTTATTGTTAACAATTCCCTTAAAGATCATTCTGTTTCAGTACACACAAAGTTTTTACATTTTTAATAGCTGTATAATATTCTATCGAATGAATATATAGGTGCTTCTCAACTTATGTTGGGGTTACATCCCGAAGTTGAAAAACCATAAGTCAAACCGTTGTTAAGTCTAGGACTGCTGGTACTATTATTGAATAATAATAATAATAATAATAATCTCCTACTGATAGACTTTTTTAGATCATTTCTAGTTTTGTTTTTTTTAATAATAGTCAATGCTACTACAAATATTTTTATGTATATAATTTCACATAAGTGCAACTCTGCCACATAAACTTTTACAAGAGGAAATAATGGGGTAAGATTTACACACTTTTTATATTTTAATATATATTTCCAAATAGTTCTCTATAGAGATTGGACCAATTGTAACCTTGTAAACATTACACGGGAATGTTGCTTGCCTACATTCCTATAAAATCTCCATGTTAACGTTTTAATCTTTACTAATTCACTAAGTGTAAATAGTATTTAAATATAATTTTAATTTGCATTTCTACTATTACAAATGAGGGTAAGCAACCTTTCATAAGTTTAATAGGTACTTACTTTTGTCCATTTTTGTATTTTTTTTTTTTACTGTTAATATGTGTTAATGAATTAGCTATTTGTTATATGTGTTGTGAATGTTTCCCAGTTTGTCTTTTGGCTATGTTTATTGTATTTTTTCTTTTTCTTTGTAAATTTATTTTTAAAGTACTTGAATTTAACAATCTTTTTCTAATGCTACATTGTTTCAAAATAAAAATAAGATTTTTCCCATGCCAATATTATTTTAAAAATTTTTTCCATGTTTTTCCAAGTACTTTAATGGCTCTTTTTGTATCATTAAATTCTTTTTTTTTTTTTTTTTTTTTGAGACAGAGTCTTGCTTTTGTTGCCCAGGCTAGAGTGAGTGCCGTGGCGTCAGCCTATCTCACAGCAACCTCAAACTCCTGGGCTCAAACAATCCTACTGCCTCAGCCTCCCGAGTAGCTGGGACTACAGGCATGCGCCACCATGCCCAGCTAATTTTTTCTATATATTTTTTAGTTGTCCGATTAATTTCTTTCTATTTTTAGTTGAGACGAGGTCTCGCTATTGCTCAGGCTGGTCTTGAACTCCTGAGCTAGAACAATCCGCCCGCCTCAGCCTCCCAGAGTGCTAGGATTACAGGCGTAAGCCACCGCGCCCGGCCTCATTAAATTCTTTATCCATTTGGTTTTATCACTGTAGCTTTAAAATAAATATTAAAATTAATAAGTTACTCCACAATAATTCTTTTTTTAAAAATGTTTATTGAATTTCTCTGTTGATTATATCTTGTTTATTTTTCCATAGGAACTTTAGAATCAGTTTTTTCTCCTTTTCCTGTTATTACACATAGTAAATCTTCTGTTATTTGTATATTGAAAGAATATTGCCTTTAGTATCTTAATTTTGTTCCTTATTTTATTCAATTATCTTCTTGTTTATAAAGTTCAATCTCTTAGTTTTTCTGGATATAAAATAAAAACATTTAAAAATAATGATAATTTTACAGATACATATCCTATTTTATGAGTACTATTTGTTCTTTTTTTGAATTGATTTGGCTTTTACCCCCACAATGGTATTAAATAACAGTGGTGATAGGAGCTGTCATTTATCATAGTTTAATGCTAATGGTTCTATTGTAATGAAATACTATCATTCTGTAGTTTCAAGTATAGTGGTAGTAGTAAGTGGTGATATCTAACCAGAAAAGTTTTTCCTCAGGAAACTTTTCGAAATGTTTTTACAGTTCCTTACATATCTGTTTATCATTCTGAGCTTTAAAAATTATTCAGTTACTAAACTCCTTAGAGATTTTGACTAGGATTTCATTAAATATGTGAATTAGTTTGCAAAACATTTATACTTTAGGACATTAAGACATTAATGTCTTCCATTTCATGATTGTTTTTCCATTTGTTCATTGATTATTTCAGATTATTTAATAATACTGTAGGATTTGTGTATGTGTATGATTGCAGCTTATTTCACATTGCTTTTCATGCAAGTGTTATTATTTATTAGTAAAATATATTATTTTTAATAATTGGAGCACCATTGCATCATGATTTTTATTATTTTCATTTTTGGCTATTTTAATAGTATATAGGAAGAATATTGACTTTACAAATTTATCATCTTCTTTGGCTTCTCACCAAATCATCTATTTATTGCAAATATCTTTCTATAGTTTCAAATAAACACATTTTTCTGTGTTCTTTTTAATATTTATAATACTTTTTAGGCACTTACCAAAGTAATTAGAAATAATAGGATAATATTGCTTTTGTGGGGATAACAGGCATCCCCATTTAATTTCTGATTTTAATAGGAATGATTCTGCTCTTTGTATATAATGTTTACTATTTTATTTTGTTAAAGAATCTTCATAATGTTTAGGTCTTGTTTTCTTATTTTTTTTTCTCAAATAACTGCTGGATTAAACATGGTATGTTTGAAGAACAGCAAGAGAGAACAGTATGGCTAGAGCAGAGTAAATGAGAGAATAAAATGAGATCAGAAAAATAAATTTGGGAGACAGATCATGTAGGACCTCACTGAAATGATATCAAGAAAGGATGAATTAGAGAGAAATTGTTGATCATAAATTTGAAATATTTGTTTTAAGGAGTTTTGCCATAATAAGGAAGGGGAGAAATAAAGTGGTAGCTGGAAAGAAAAATGGAGTCGAGAAGTTTTTTTGAAAAATAATTTTTAGGGTGAAGAAGTAGTGGTACATGCACATGTCAATAAGAAAGAGCCTACAGAGAATAATAAATTGGTGGAAGAAGTGAGACTGGGAAATTCTCCTGTAGTAGTATCCTAGAGCAGACCAGATTAGTGTTCTAGTGCATGATAGAGCTGTACCCTACCAGTGATAGGCATCTCAAGCATAATAACAGGAGAGAAGGTAAACTGAGTTCAGATGCAGGTCTGTGGGTAGATTTGGTGGTGGAAGAAATTTACTTCCAATTGCTTCTATGTTCTCTGAGAAATGGAAAGCTAGGAGCAAATATAAGAAATGAGATTTGAGAGATTTGAGGGAGAAAGAGTATGAAATAGAAATCTGGAAGAGTGTATCCCAAACTGTCTGTGGTGAAGAACAAGAATATGTTTCTGTTTTTGTTTTGTTTTGTTTTTGATTTTGTGTGCAATTGGTAGAGGAATTATACCTTGGTAAATTACAATAGAATCAATTATCCCAAAAATAAAAATCTAAAAAAACACATAATACAAATCCAATATTAAAAATATTCTATTCATCAAATGTAAAATTACTCTGTCAAATTGATACAAAATTTTCCAAATGATATCTCTTAATTTCACCATATATCTTATTGTAGAATGGTAGCAAACAATTCATGGACTGACAGTTGGCACCATGGTTTGAATAGTACTTATTAAAGAGAGTAAGAGAAAGAGTGTAAACCCAGGAAAATACAGTGAAATTGCTCTGATTACTGAAATAGTATTCATAAATGTAAAATTAGACTATTTAACATAAACTTTATATATTTTTTCAAGCACATTCACCTTTGTGGATAGTTACAGATTAGGAAAATTGAACCAAAAAGAGAGATACAGAAGTTGGGAATGTATTTAATGTAGGAAATAAATGATTGACCATAAAATTTAAATTCCATATGAAGGGAAGTAAAGGCATAGGAGAGGGAGTACAGGATATTTTAAAATGGATTAATATTCTAAGAGGTTAAGGACTTGTTGGGGTGGTACTAGAGGAATTGAACTGGAAAAAATGGGAAGTTGTGTTTATTGAATGGGATACTTGAAATGTAACTTATGGAGAGGGCACATATTTTGGAAATGACAAGATCTAGACTATAACCATGAAAGTAGCTAGTTGTGCATAGGGGAAAATATGATTGTGTGAAGAAAAAAGGACAAGGACCAAAAGGCTAGTGTATTGGAAAAAATGTCTTCATGTGTAGTAAAATCATGAGGAATTAAGCAGGAAAATTTTGGAGAACTGATAAGGAAGGAATAAAAAACTTTATGGAAGTAGCTGGCCTAAGAGTCTGGAAACAATTGCAACAAAGAGGGATAATGGATGGTGTCCTCAGAAGACATGAGATGGAAGGCTGGGGACTTTTCAGGATGAAGGAGGGACAATAATCTGGAAATTGCAGTGAGATTCAAGTGAGTTTCCACCTCCAGACTCAAATGCTAAGGAAGAGGAGTAGAGGTATGGGTAGAAAAGAGCTGTCACTTGAGAGGCCTCAGGGGAGCCAGTGTCCTCAAGGGAAAACAAATTTTTGGATAGAATAGAAGAACTGAAAGAAATGTTAAGAAAAGATTAAGAATACTGAGAATGTTGCTGATGACAGAAACTAAATTTTAAAAGCCTAAGTGGAGGGATTTCCTGAGTTTGCAAAGAGTTATAGCGGGGGTCAGAAAATGGGATGGGCAAAAACTCATAGCCTTAGAGCATGAGGCTGTGATATTTGAATTTCTCATAGATGTCTGACCTAAACAGGGATAAACTGTACAAAGAACAGATGTCTATATATACTAATATCATACTAGTTCCACATTCTTGTTTCCTACATAGATATGGAATTCTCTTATTAGGAATATCCTGTATGTGGAGAATACAGTTTGTCTAAGTGTGACACACAATATTACTGGGTTGTTACGTTGCAGCCAGTACATAGCTGGAACATATCGGCAAAGATAATGCGTGCCTGGAATGTGCAAGAGCATGTCAGTGGAATAAGAAAATGGATACTTTAAAGGATCATTCTGGCTATCTAATAAAAGAGGGTCAACAAGAGAACGCTAGCAATATAAGCCATGAATTTTGAAGTACACTTCCTTTCTTCTCCCTCTGTGTTATTTCCATCTCAAAATGTTCCAACATTCTAGGCTAACTTATGCTTGCATAGACTCACCTCTGTTTGTTAGCCATCTACACATTACTGTAACAGTTCCTACATAGTATCTTCTATCCATAACATTTTCAAAGAAAGGAAAGAGGAAAGGAGCCATGGCTCTTTTAAACTCTGAACAGGTGTACCCAAGGCACTATTTTTGGAGTTTGAAGCTGCTCAGTTTCCTGCCTTCGGGCTGAGTTCACCTAAATGAAGAGAGACAGGGGAGCCTAAGCTCTCCTACAAACACCTACGACAATTCCCACTGCCTTGATATGGGCTCATGTGAGACTGAGACATGAGTGAACCTCACTTCCCACAGTTTCCTGTCCATACTGATATATGACAAATCCACAGCCAACATCATACTAAATGGGGAAAAGCTGAAAACATTCTTCCAAGCACTGGAACAAGAGAAGGATGCCTACTTTCACCACTTCTATTTGACATAGTACCAGAAGTCCTAGCCAGAGCAATTAGGCAAGAGAAAGAAATAAAGGCATCCAAATGGGAAAAGAGGAAGTCAAATTATCTCTGTTTGCTGCTGGTATGATCTTATACCCAGAAAACCCTAAGGACTCCTACAAAAGACACCTCGATTTAATAAACAAATTCAGCAAAGTCTCAGGTTATAAAAATGAACATACAAAAAAAACATAGCATTTCTACACACCAACAAAGAACATGCTGAGAACCAAATCAAGAATTCAATTCCATTTACAATAGCTGGAAAAAAAATATCTAGAAATCAATTTAAGCAAAGATGTGAAAGATTTCTACAAGAGGAACTAAAATCACTGATGAAAGAAATCACAGACAATACAAACAAATGGAAAAACATCCCATGGTTATGGATTGGAAGAATCAATATTGTTAAAATGACCGTACTTCCCAAAACAATCTACAGATTCAATGCAATTCCTACCAACATACTAATGTCATTTTTCACAGAATTAAAGAAAAACGATTCTAACACTCATGGAACCAAAAAAGAGCCCAATCAGCCAAAGCAACCCTAAGTAAAAAGAACAAAACTGGAAGTATCACATTGCATTCAAATTATACTGCAAGGCTATAGTAACCAAAACAACATAGTATTGGCATAAAAGTAAACACATAGATCAATAGAACAAAATAGAGAAACCAGAACTATAACCATATACCTACAACCAACTGATATTTGACAAAGTGGGCAAAAACGTACACTGGAGAAAGGACACACTATTCAATAAATGGTGCTAGGTAATTAGGTAGCTATATGCAGAAGAAAACTGAATACCTCTCTCTCGCCATATATAAAAATAACTCAATATAGATTAAAGACCTAAATATAAGATCTGAAACCATACAAATCCTAGAAGGAAACCTAGGAAAAACTTTTCTGGACATAGGCCTAGGCAAAGAATTTATGAGGAAGACTGTAAAAGCAAATACAATAAAAATAAAAATAGACAAATTAAACTATTTGTCTGCACAGCAAAAGAAATAATCAAGAAAGTAAATATACAACCTAAAGAACGGGAGAAAATATTCACAAACTATGTGTCTGACAAAGATAATATGCAGAATGTACAAGGAACTCAAACTCAATAATATAAAGGCAAACAACCCCCTTAAAAAGTGGGCAAATGACATGAACAGGTGTTTTTCAAAAGAAGATATACGAATGGAAAAAAAAATGAAAAAATGCTCAACATCACTAATCATCAGGGAAATGCAAATTAAAACCATAATGAGATACCATCATAATCCAATTAGAATGCTATTATTAAAAAGTCATAAAAAATAGATGTTGGCTAGCGTGAGGTGAAAAGGGAGCACTTATACACTGTTAGTGGGAATGTAAAGTAGTACAACTTCTACGAAGATCAGTATGATGATTTCTCAAAGAACGAAAAGTAGGTCTACCATTTGATCCTGCAATCCCACTACTGAGTATCTACCCAGAAGAAAAGAAATCATTGTATCAAAAACATACCTCCACTGGTATGTTTATTGCAGCACAATTCACAATTGCAAAGATATGGAATCAACCTAATGGTCCATTAACTGATGAGTGGATTAAGAAAATGTGGTACATATATATGGAGTATTACTCAGAGATAAGAAAGAATGAAATAATGTCTTTTGCGGGAACTTCAATGGAGCTGGAGGCCATTATTCTAAGTGAAGTAACTCAGTAACAGAAAAATAAATGCCACATATTCTCACTTATAAATGGAAACTAAATTATGGCTACACAATGGCACACAGAGTGGCATAATGGACATTGGAGACTCCCAAGGGGGGAAGAAGGAAGGGGCTGAGGAATGAAAAATCACCTATGGGGTATAATATACACTGCTTGGGTGATGTGTACACTAAAAGCTCAGACTCCACCACTATATAATATATACATGTAACAGAAAAAAATAAGATGAGCTCTGAACCAGTGTAGCTACCATGCTGCTGGTTTAAAGGAGTAAATATAGCAAATTTTCATATAATATAAACTGAAGAATTTTTTTAACCCCTTTGCTTTTCTTTAAGATGATTCTCTTCATTTATTTCCAAAGACAATTATATTCCTGGGCATTCAAATATTATTCATGGTCCCTTATTCTCCAGATACTGTGATTTAAACTTTATTGTTGTAATGCTATTTAATTCTTTAAAAAATAATTTTTCTTTTTATTCTCCTATACTTTGTTTTATTATTTTCTAAAGCACCTAGGTGTTGATTGTGAGAAATATAGTTTGATTTTCTGCGTCACAAGACTGACAGCCCACAAGAGCAAAGGTGGAAGATTAGTGGTCCAGAAAAACAGGTGTTGCTGACTCTGTAATCTTACTGCCTGTGTATATATACACACACACACATATATATACACCCATAATCCATGTTTTCCACCCTTCTGTCTCTCACACACATGAACAATAAAAATAGAAACAATCTTGGTTCTTTCCTTATTTATTCATTTAGCAAAAATGTTTTTAAATATCTTTCAAAATATGGAAAAGTCTGGCTCAATTTGAGATTGCACGGGATCATTTTGTTCCTTTCAATTGTTTTTTTTTTTTTTAAGTATTCCTTCCTTTTTTTTTTTTTTTTTTTTGGTCTTGTTTCTCAATTTCTTCAATGATATGCACAGGATTTCTTCATGCCAGTCTAAACAATGTAAAAGGTAAGCTGAAAAAGTTAGGTTAGTTCAAAAGGGGTAGAGTTAGGTGAGTGAGATCATAAAATAAGTTCTTAATGCAATGAAAAAGGAGGACCTTAGAACTATGAAACTAGGTAGAGAAATGAAAGAAAAGTAGAGTGTCACAGAATCATTCCGCAAAGAGAAATTAACATTGTTATATACCCAAAATGATAGGGAAAGAATATATTTTGGTTTTTTTTTTTTTTTGAGTTTCTTAAAAGTATGCTAAATATCATAGCTTTTGTGGGCAATACAACATTTTTGGTATTTATAAATCACAAAATACACTTAGATGCTGAGTGAGATTAAAATGGTGCTTTCCAGTCAACAGTTACACTTTGAAAAGTTATCCTTGGATTTCAAATTCTGAATGGAAAGGAGAAAGAGAAGTTTTCAGCTATTATAATTTTCTTTAGTAGAAAGTGAGAAAGAAAGGAGTAAGATAAAGGAGGAGAGAAGAACTGTCCAAGAGACAATTTTAAACTCTTATCAATGGCCTTGGGAGTCAAACACACATAATTCATACAAGTTTCTGAATTTGGTGAGACCATGAAACTATTTCATTTCACTATTAATTATGGATATCTCTTTGCCACCACTTTTATTTATGCTTTCATTTCATATTTTATGAAAATTTTATTTCATTGTCTTAGAAGTCAGACTTTAAATGGAAAAATAAATTAGCGAATAAAGAAATGTGCTTTATTTGTTTTATCTCTTCATCTTTCACTCCTTCTCTCATTTTCTCTCTCCCAGTTATTAATATTTGCCCATCCTAAAATATCATACATATTTGCTCTTTGTTTTTGAAAATGCTAGAAAGAAGGCCAAGCGCGGTGGCTCACGCCTGTAATCCTAGCTCTCTGGAAGGCTGAGGCGGGCAGATTGTTTGAGCTCAGGAGTTCGAAACCAGCCTGAGCAGGAGCGAGACCCCATCTCTACTAAAAATGGAAAGAAATTAACTGGACAACTAAAAATATATAGAAAAAATTAGCCGGGCATGGTGGCGCATGCCTATAGTCCCAGCTACTCGGGAGGCCGAGGCAGGAGGATCACTTGAGCCCAGGAGTTTGAGGTTGCTGTGAGCTAGGCTGACGCCACGGCACTCTAGCCTGGGCAACACAGTGAGACTCTGTCTCAAAAAAAAAAAAGAAAGAAAATACTAGAAAGAATTTATTGTGTCATTTTTAGAACTAATCCCATCTGAGACACGCCACTGTAAGCCTGCCAAATATCTAGGAAATGTATTTCTTACTTAAAATTTGTCTTCGTCATCATTTCAAATAAGAAAATGTTTAATAAGGAACTAGGAAAAGAGCAAAGAACAGTTTAATGAATTGAAACTAGAAAATTGTGAGGAAGGAGTAGTTGCCTATCTCAAAAACATGAGAGAACTGTAATTATGAAAATAAACTATTGTGTTAAAATGTTTGAATTAGCTAATGAAGAGCTATTATTTTTGTGAAGAAGATAGTTTTCAAGGTAAGTTATCATATTTAGACAGGGGTACACAAATTCAATAACTCACAGATAAAACATAACTCTTAACATTTAATCATTATATGTTGCAATTCCACATGATATCAGAGAGTTTATTTATAAAGCATAATAGCTAGTTTAAAATTTTTATAGAGTGTAAGTTTTAAAGTGTAGAAGCATTTAAAATATTTATTAACAATTTACCTAAAAACCAGATACAAAGCTGAAAAGCAGTTGAAATAGTTAAGAAACTATCAACAATATATACACATTTACCATTTTACTTCTTAAAAGGCCAAAGCTAATACTTTACAACTACTAAAGAAGACAGAATCACCATCTGGTGGCAAAGAAAAGAAACTGTTGTTTTAAGGTATTTACTTTCTATGACTGTACCCTAATCATAAACCATCAAGTGACATAATCCTTCCTAAGGTAAAGGTTTGGATGGGATGATATTATAAAAACCCTCAGATATGGTCTACTGTGATATTTCTGATATACCAGACGTATAATAGGATTTACTGATTCTTCTAAATAAGGCATAGTTTAACACTTACATGGATTATTGCATTTAAATATAACAATAATTTCCTGAGGATTTACTCTTAATTTTTTTTATTTCACGGATGAGGAAACCGAGATTTACAGAGATTAATACTTTGCCAAAGTCACATAGCTGGTAAATAGCACTGCTGGAATTTGAATCCAAACCAACTGTCTCTTTTCAGGGCCTGTGTACTCCAAAATATGTAAATTGCTTTACCCGGAAGCTAAACCTTAAATGGTTCCCAATAAAACAATTAATATTATGTTTTCATCACTGTCAAAAGCTATCATGGCTGAGTTCCAGTGTAAAATGTTGGTGGACTCTACAATGTGCAGCTGAATTGAGGGGTACCCGGCTTAGTACTGGATATTTTCAGACTGTAACTGATTTTTCCACAGTCCTGTCAGAATTCTTACAATGGTTTATCTAAGCTGATAAAGCAGAATGAGTAAATCAAAGCAAGACAAACAACAGCTCTGTCTGAAGAATGAATTGCCTTGGTTTCACATTTGCTTCCTTTCAGAGCCAAGAGCAAAATGATACATCTGTTTCAGAACTGTAAAATCATAAAACTTTAAAGTAAAAGTAAAAACACCAGAAACTTCTCAGAGCCATTACGACTGTTTATGTCAATGTTTTATCTTATTGCATTACTTATATCAGATAGCTATTTAGAGTTTATAAAACATTTTCACAAAAGATTTTCCATTTGAAATAATAATTAATATATGTTATCTGAGAAAGGAGCTATTAGGTTGAAATTGCCCTTTGTGTAGGTTAAAAATGGTCAAATATTGTCAATTTCATATGCTTCAACATAAATATGACACTCATTGTAGAGATGAGTGAGCCCAAGCATTAGAAACAAAAACAAACAAACAAAAACTTTATGGCTAATATATGGCCATCAAATTCACTTTCAAAATGAATGACCAAAAGTCACATCCTCAAAGCCTTTTTTATTGGATTCTCAACAGAAAAAAAAACAAAAACAAAACCAATTTCCTTCACTGAGGGTTTGACTACATTACAAGAAAATTACATTAATCCATGCATTGCTAAATTTAAAATGATGATAATTTCAATTGAAATTCCCTGGTTTTTGGAGTATTAAATGCCTATCCTTCTTCGAACCTCTGTTTCTCCAGGGAGAGCTAGAGTAAGTGGAAGGTGCCCATATTGCAGCTTACTTCTAAATTATTTAGTATTTCCTGCTAGTTTATTTTTTAACAACTTTTTTTCCCTCTAAATCATGAAAAGTACTTTTGGGGATCATTTGCCAGAATACAATGTTATGATTATTATAGATCTTCAGCATGATAGATTATTCATTTGCTTGTTGACAATGACTTGAAAGATCTTTCTTAGGCCAAGACTATGCCTTATTCATCTCTATAACCCCTGTTCTGTAAGCACAGCTGTAAGCACACACTGGGGACACATTATAGCTTTCCTGAGTTGAATTGAATTGAAATAAATAAATAAATAAATAAAATGAAAGGTCTCTTGGGTTTAACATCGAAGGGGGTTTTAGGTCTTTAAAATCTTAACAAGGTGAGCATAATGGCTCACCCCTATAATCCCAGCACTTTGGGAGGCCCAGGCAGGAAATTGCATGAGGCCAGGAGTTTGAGACCAGCTTGGGCAGCAGAGTGAGACCCTGTCTCTACAAAAAAAAAAAAAAAAATTTAATTAGCCAGGTGTAGTGGTACACAGCTGTAGTTCCAGCTGCTCAGGAGTCTGAGGCTGCAGAGAGCTATGATCATGTCACTGCATTCTAGCCTGGAGAAGAGGGTGAGACCCTATCTCTAACAAATAAAAATAAAAATTAATTAATTAAATTTAATTTAAAAATAAACCCTAACAAATTATGCATAATCTATTTTTTGATTTATCACTTTACATTTCTCCTAGACAATGCACTTTTCCTTTGTAATTTAAGTGCTTTGATGCAATAATCTTGAGACTGTGATGGAGAATATTCATGAAAATTGGCTTACTTGATTTAGTCCTTTGGGAAGAGCACGTAGTCATCTCCCAAGTCAAATTGTACTCTTCCCTCTCTCACTTTATTATGAAGAGAATAAGCTTGCCATTTTATTTTTAATTTAACATGCCGAGAATATCAAGCTAATTTTTTGAAAGAGTGTGCATAGGGACCTCTAAATAAAATTTAGAGAATCTGTAGAGGGAAAATGTTATTCGATACAATGTTGGGGGCATTTGGAAAAGCACTAGGGCCTTCCTTTTCTTACTCCTTTTTAGTTTAGAAGGCTTTGGTCTCTCCTTTAGAACAATTGAGTAAAAGAAATTTCAGATGATTTTAACAGGTCACAAATGTGTCTCCTGGTTTTGATAATATCTCGAAACTGTGTTAAACATAAAGTACTTAGAAACCCAGGAAGACAATGACTATAAAACACAAAATTAACTCATCAGGTTACTGTAATTTTCTCTCCCCTTGTCTTCAGCTGATTAGTGCAAATTAACCGCCTGTGCAGTTAGCACACAATATGGAAATCTTTGATATTTGCTGAGAAAGTAGGCCTTTCTTGTTAAAACTACATCTATGTAAAATTCCAGAATTCTCTATAGACATTACTCTATTATGATTGTTAATGTTGCTTTGAACTTTAAGGATATGTTGTATGTTTATTTTGAGCTTTGAGAATTTACTAACCTTAATATTGTTAAGATTGTTATCTTTATAAATTCCTGTAGAGGAATTCCTAAATAAATAAATAGATACAAAGGAATGATGTGTTTAGGTACCTCATCTCTTGGTTGGATATAATAAATACCTCATTGGCTTATTGTGAGAGCTAAAACTCCAATGATGTGTATTAAAAAATGTTTAGAACATAGTGTGGTCCACAGTGTGCATTTACTATGACATAAAATATTTTTATTTACAAAATTTTAAAACTTTTTTTGTTTCTATAAAGACGTTGAATTGGATTCAGTGAAATATTCTACTTATATCAATCTCTTCCCTCTCAGAAAAGGAGATATTTAGGCAATTCCTATCGATTACATTCCATATAGTCATCTATAGAGAGCTTCACAAACATGCAAACTACTTTACAAAAAAAGAAAATCATCTATTGACCAGTTATTTGAATGAGAATGATATGTTTTGTTAAAAAGGAAGTTGAAAAATCAATCATTCACAGAAAGGAAACAAGTGTTATACCTGGTTTGAAGTCAATTATAATTTTTTGGAGATGCATCTACAAGAGATAATAGTCATTTGGTAATGAGATGTGATAATTAGAACTGCCTGAGGCTAAAATCAGGAATATTTTTCATTTTTGTTTTTTTTCCCCTTAATCTATGGAATAGTTGGCAGCCATTTCTGGGTTTAAAAATTAATACAAACCGTATGAGTATTTTTGAAGTATCAAATATTTAACTGATATCTCTAAATGCAATAAAATATTCCCTCCTGTAGGCAGTTTCTGTGTATAATAATTAATGCATTCATTTAGTAGAAAGTTTTGGTCAAGAATAATGCACCCAGGCTCTGGCCTTAGTTTTGAGAATTGAACACTGAAGAGGGATAAGTTTAATTCCTGCACTCATTTAACTTATTGCAGGCAGGAAGATACACATCATGATGAATTTTATGAATGAGACATTCAAGGGAAGTCTAAACTTATTTTTATAATTCAAACCAAATGTTTATTTTTACTTTAAATCATAGCGACAGCTAAATTCAGACTTAGAAACAACATATCTCAAGACCATGTCCCATGCCAAAAACTGATCCATTGGCTCAGTGTTTATCGAACTTGCTTGATTTCTGGGACTTGATTAAAAATGCTACTACCTTGGTACTACCCATGTCTACTGAATTATTATTTCTGAACATGACCTAGGAATCCATGTGTTGAATAAGAACCTAGGCATTTCTTTTTAAGCTAGTTAATTTGAGACACACTGACATATTTCAGAAACTGGTAGTTTTGCTTATTTAGGTATTCATATTTTTGTCTATTTGGTAGAATTACATAGCAACCAATTAATTTAGTTTAATTCATCTTAAATCTAACAGGTTGAATTTCTAATACTATCTTCAAAAATCCATTACTTACTATCATTTGGAATGCACCTATTTCACACTTATTTCAAACTATACTATACTACTGCTCCTCAATTTTACCTTTTTAAAGTTACTTTTCTCCAACTATGCAGATGTTTAAAATTTGTGTTATTTTACCCAATTGTAAGTTCAAAATCTTTAACTGTAAAGATAAGAATCACTGCATAATTGGGGAAAGAAAGTGATGAGGTAGTACTATAGGATCAATTTGTGTTGTTTTTTAAGACTTTTAATTTTTACTTTATTCATTTCTTATTCTCTTTCTTTCTATCTACTTTCTATTAAATTGTTTTGAGTTAAAACTATTAATACTTACCATCTGTCCTGTAGTATCTGATATAACTTGATTTTAAAACATTTTTAAAGGCTATGGTACTATTGTTTTAAAATAAATCCCACTAAAAGTGACACAAAATACCAAAAACTATCTCTAAGAGCAGTAGTATTTAAATTCAGCCACACTTAAAATGTTTCTTTTGAATTATAAAAAATAAATGAAGTAAACATGTAATTCTTATCCTACAGAAAACACATTGTGTTTCTATTCATAAAATAAAAGGAATTGCTTTAGTTATATTGATTTGAAGATAGAAAAGTGACAGCCGAAAAAGGTCATTGATAAATGTAAAGGTACTTGGGTCATTACTAAGTTTGCTTATAATCTTTATTAATCTAGAAAAGGGATTAGTAAAATTTTCATAAAATCTCTTGTAAATATGAAACTGAGTGATGTAAACATGAATGGATGGCTTAATGTTACCTAAGAGCTAACAAGGTTACAAAAGTGGTCACAGATGCAATCGGAAACAGATCATTACAGAAAGTATTCAAAGGAAAACCAGAATGTGCAATCAACGTATGGTAAGAATATGGAAATGTCATGTTGTTGAAATAACAGAGTGCAGATGCACTATAAATTTGCCAGTCTTTGTTGGATAAAGTAGTTTTTGTCAAGGTGAGATATTAGAAAAGGCAGAGTTTATAGTTTAAAGAAAATCTCCCAGTTCTGTTCCTCCTTCTGTTACCTTGAGAAAATCACATAAACTCTTCAGGTCTCAATTTTTTCTGCTGTAAAAATGAAGGTTATACTTGTTTATATATGACTTTCCAAGGATCCCCTGGGATTTGGCAGAAGTCCTTTAGGACCTATCAGGGAGATGGCGGTCTACTGAATTACTAATTAAAATTGGGAGTCTTAAACATGTAACTTATAACTGGAAAAAGCTTATAAAAGCTTAATTGAAAGATGAGGATTATATGACAATTAGAAGGGGAATAAGGGCAATTATCTGGATTATTTAACTTCCACATTGTATTTACCTAAATTGCCTAGGAATGTTAACAGAAAGAATTAAAAAAAGAACAAAAAACAACACTAAGTATTTGCTTTAATTCTTTGTGAATATAAAGTTAGACATTTTAATTCAATTTCCATAATCTAATAAGTGACACATTTGTATAGTGTTTTTATTTTGAAATAAAAATGATTAATTTTCTTCTCATAACTGTTACAGTTTTTACTATACTGATAATAAATCACTGTAACAGGCCCAAAGTATATGAATGTACTACAGAAACATTTATTTTGCTTTAAGATTCCAAAATGATTGTCACATTTAACTTCACATTGTCAAAATAAACAGGTTGCTATTTAGAGAACTAGTCCTTAAATGTAAGTTTCACAAGAAAAAAAGGAAACTCTCCATTGTTTTTACTTAGAATAAAATTGCATTTGTATATGCTCAGAAGTATTAGTATTAGGTCTGTAATACAGGCAAAATATGAGGAATACATACAGATTCTACTTAATCATTCTATTTCAGATGCTTTCATGTTGTTTTAGAACATAGGAAGATTTCCAATCTACACATTTAATTAGGTTTTGTTAAAACCAAATAAAAATTCTCTCTTTTTCTGGTTCATCAGTCTTCTACCCAACCCGATCTATGACTTTCAAAATTCTATTCATTATGCAAAGTCCAATTTAAATGTATACAACGTTTCTGTGAAACCTCTGTTGTTTGTGTTCTTGAAGTAGGATATACCCACCACGTCAGAAAATTAGTAGTAGCAGTGTCTGGAGTATGATCTGCATTTTTTGAATTGCAGATCTATTCTGATTGCATGTTACAGGGGGACTTTAAAAAGTTTGTAGATAAATGGAATTAAAAGATAGAAATAAAATATATATATATATATATATATATATATATATATATAAACTGTATTTCTCAACAAAACCTTCATTAAGTTCAAGACACTCGAAAATGATGATACCATCCATTTAGTCTCTAATACATTCCTAACGAACTGAAGGTCCTGGGAATTTAACCATGTCAATTCAGTCTTTTTTCATATTATTAACTGAAGAAAAATGAATGCCCTGTTGGGTTTTGGGGTCGATAATCTTTCCTGGTCTCGGTTCTTGGTGTGCACTTGGCTGAAGAATGACCAGACACACCAAAAGAAAGGCAAATGTGAAATGAAGTTCATTGAGGAAGTACAAGATAGGATAACAGAGCAAGAGCAAGGTAATAGGTTTACAGAGTAAGAACAAGATATATTTGCCACAGAATGCGAATGGACCTCTTGTTGTAACCTCTTGTCATCTTGGGTAGGGTCTAGGTCTTGTTTTATAGTGTCTGGATTATCCCCTCCTCATGGTTCAGAGATCACCATGGAACCACTTTGATGGACAGTTGGGAGTTATATAAGCTGAATCTTGCTACACATATGGATCCCCCATGAGCCTCTCTGAAAGCCAGTTGTTCTAGATCACTTTCCAGACTCTGTTGTACCTATGCCGTTTGGCCCATGGGCTAGAGAGTCCTCTGCATTCTTTTGCAGTTGGTGCATTAAGTTCTGCTTGGTAGATTAGTAGGGTGTTCCCTACTCCCCAGGAAGGGCTGTAGGTCCCTAACTGTCTGCCTAACAGCCCTTTACAGATTTTTTTTAAGATTAAGAAACAAAAAGAAGTCAGAAGAAGAAAAATTAGGACTGTAAGGTGAATGCCTAATGATGTTCCTTGAAACTCTGACAAAATTTCCCTTGTTTGATGAGAGGAGTGAGCATCATTTCATGAGGGAAAAGGACTCTCTAGTGAAGCTTTTTAGGGTATTTTTCTGCTAAAGTTTTGGCTATCTTTCTCAAAACACTCTCATAATAAGCAGATGTTATCGTACTTTGGTGCTGCAGAAATTCAACAAGCTAAATGCCTTGAGCATCCCCTTAAAAAAATTGTTGCTGGGAACTTTGCTGTTGACTGATCTGCTTTTGCTTTGACTGGACCATTTCTACCTCTTGATAGCCATTGCTTTGATTGTACTTTGTCTTCAGGATCATATTCGTAAAGACATGTTTTATCTCCTGTTAAAATTCTTCAAAGAAATCCTTCAGGATCTGGATCACACTTGTTTAAAATTTCCATCGAAAGCTTTGCCCTTGTCTGCTGCTGATCTGGGTGTAATGGTTTTGGTACTTGTCAAGTACAAAGTTTGCTCAACATTAATTTTTCAGTCAGAATTGTGTAATCTGAGCCAGCTGAGATGGCTATGGTGTTCACTTTTGTTTCTTCTGCTCATCCTCAGCACAAACAAATTAGAGCACAAACAAGATCAAATTTTTCCTTGAAAATTAATGTGGATAATCTGCCACTGTGGGTTTCATCTTTAACATCGTACCCTTCCTTCTTAAGATGAGTTATCCATTTGTAAACTGCTGATTTCTTTGGAGCATTTTCCCCATAAATTTTTCATAAAGCATCAATGATTTCACCATTATTCTATCCAAGTTTTACCAAAACTTTGGTATTTGTTCTTGCTTCACTTTTGCAGAATTCATGTTGCTCTGATAGGAACTCTTTTCAAACTGATGTCTTATCCTTCTTAGTGCCTCGAACTAGATCCTGTTCAGACATGATATAACAAGTTAGGAGAAGTTTATTTTGGTGGAAAAAAATTTTGAAATCTGTGAACAATTGTTTCATAATATACATTTTCCATGAACTTTTTGAAGAGCCCTCTTTACGTGTATGATGATACTTAGCGTATTCTTGGCCTATATATTAAGAGCAGTTTGGAATAATGAAAGAGTAGAGTCAAATCACAAGGCAGTGTTTAAAATATGGCTTCAAATAACTGTAGTCCTTGAAAGTCCACATACTTTTGTGAGATAAAATTAATATGAAAAAGAAAGAATATATTATTTACTATGAATATACTATAATTTTGTTTCAAAATATGTGAAAGTTCTAGAGAAGAGATAATCCTACATTATATTTTTGCTGCATTGATTTTACAGAGCTATGGGATGCCACCTCATTTAGAAATGGAGCCTTTCCTTGGCATTAGTATGCCTGCTCTCTTGACCTGTGTGTATATGAGTACGTACTCATGTGTGCATGCACACACACACGCACAATTATGGGTTTTTCTTTGACAATAATTTTAGTGCCATTTTTAAAAATTTAATTTTTCCTTACTATTTCATGATAGTTCCAGAGATAGAATCACCTGTTAAGTAACTACTATTTAGAATTTCAGGGAATAGACAGTGTTGCTTTAAAATTGCATGTGTTTTTCTAACAGCTAAACTTAGACTAGATGTATTTATATTATTGTATCTCTGCAACTGATTGCTACCAATAAGTAGTGTAAACATGTGAGGAAAGAGAAATAACAATATTATTATGATAGATTTTTTTCTAATGGGGGAAATAGTAATAGCTCTTTGCATTTAAAATCAGTACAAATTAACATTAAAAACATAAAATAATTTTGTCTGCCATGAATTTAGGAGTAAAACATTTGTATTTTTAACAACAGCTTTTGTAGTATTTTAGCATCTTTCTCCAGAAGTAAGGTAGCAGTGTTGGTCCTTCCTGGTAAAGAAACTATTTCAAAGAAGTAGAACTTAAAAAAAAAAAAAAAAAAAAAAACCCTGGGGGGCCAAACCCAAAAAGTATATAAATTAAAAAAGGATTGGTTAACACTCAATAAAAAA
>CAUYRB010116129.1:0-55256 GCA_963574695.1 Propithecus perrieri | reverse complement strand
TCCTAGCAGTCTGGGAGGCCGAGGCGGGCGGATTGTTTAAACTCAGGAGTTCGAAACCAGCCTGAGCAAGAGCGAGACCCCGTCTCTACTAAAAATAGAAAGAAATTAATCGGACAACTAAAAATATATAGAAAAAACTAGCTGGGCACAGTGGCACATGCCTGTAGTCCCAGCTACTCGGGAGGCTGAGGCAGGAGGATCGCTTGAGCCCAGGAGTTTGAGGTTGCTGTGAGCTACGATGACGCCACGGCACTCTAGCCCGGGCAACACAGTGACACCCTGTCTCAAAAAAAAAAAAAAAAAAGCTTTTTGGTTTTTAGAAATAACTTGATTAGGCTGGGCATGGTAGCTCATGCCTATAGTCCCAGCTACTCAGGAGGTGAGGCAGGAGGATCACTTGAGCCCAGAAGTTTGAGGTTGCAGTGAGCTATGATGATGCCACTGTACTTTAGCCCCAGGTGACAGAACAACACCCTGTTTCAAAAAATAAAAAAGAAAGAAAGAGAAAGAATTTGATTATAACACACATTCAATGAAAGACCATACAAAGTGAATTCAGTATGTTTCCATAAAATATTTTAACCCAGAGATGATTTATAAATACTATTAATAAAGTAAATTAAACATGTACATGAGGGTAAGTTTCTGGTGTAATGAAGGGATGAAGAAACTAATCATCTATTAAGAATGAGATCACATTTCCATCCAATTTATCATTGTCACTGAATACTAGAATACACTACACAGTACCTTGAGAGTTCTGAGGGAAAATAACTTCAAACTCAGTTATACTGACCCAGCAGAATGAAGATATTTTCAAACATCCAAAAACTGAAAGTTTACCTCCCATTCTTTCGTAAGTAGCTACTGGCAATGTTCTTCAGCAAAATCAGAAGATAAACCAAGACAGACATGGATTCCAGAAAACAGTGGCTCCAACCTTGGAGCATAGTAGAGGGAAATCCTCAGTGGTACTTAGGCAGAAGTACAGGTTAGGCAGAAGGTCAAAGGTTCGTTAGGGAGACAAAAGAGAAAGCATTTCTGCAAAAGGACAGAGAACATGGAAGAGCATGGTATGATAAATTAGGTAAAATATGCAGGGACAAGGAAGGCAACTTGAAACTCCAGGAAAAACAAAGCTATACAAGTTTGTGACCTAAATATGAAGCACAAATATTTGGGCAATTGATAATAAGGGAAGAGAATCCATTTGATCTTGATACTCTGAACATTTTCCTGTGAGTGGCTTTCTAGTAGTTTTCAGAGTAGTCCTATAGAGGGGAAAATGTAATCCTAGCACACTCCTTGGTCTGGAAGTTGGCTGTTAACTTTGAGCCGACCTATGGACAAACACAAAAACTTCTTGACTTTGTTTAAGGGACGTGAACAGGAGGTGAGCAGAAGTTGAGAAGGAAGAATGGCAGTCTTAACAGCAGAAAGTTGCAATACTATCTAAAGTTAAAATATTATCTAGGGTTTTACACTGTATTATTTAAAATTACAAAGAAAACCAACAAAAGAGTTAAAATTAATGTAATTATTAAATGTTGGACCAGTGGGTATTAGCATAATCCTTATCTTTCATAGCAGGGAGTCATTAGATACGGTCTAAAGTTGACACGAGCATATTTAGAAAAACTGAAGTAATTTCAAACAAACAAAAACATGTAAAGAATTAGGCCCTGGAGGTAGAAAGATTTAGCATGACAGCTTGTTGCTTTTCATCAAAAATTCTTTTGTAGGCCAGGCGCGGTGGCTCACGCCAGTAATCCTAGCACTCTGGGAGGCCGAGGCGGGCGGATCGGTCTGAGCTCGGGAGTTCGAGACCAGCCTGAGTAAGAGCAAGACCCCATCTCTACCAAAAAATGGAAAGAGATTAATTGGACAGCTAAAAATATATGTAGAAAAAATTAGCCGGGCATGGTGGCACATGCCTGTGGTCCCAGCTACTCGGGAGGCTGAGACAGTAGGATTGCTTGAGCCCAGGAGTTTGAGGTTGCTGTGAGCTAGGCTGACGCCACGGCACTCACTCTAGCCAGGGCAACAAAGCGAGACTCTGTCTCAAAAAAAAATAAAAATAAAAAAAAAAATTAAAAGATGATAAGGGCTGGGAAAAAGGGATCTTGTGAGCAAGATCTACCATTTTAACTAGGGCAGTCAGAGTCCTTTTCATACTTTTATTCATACCCAATTGATAGGAGGGTTTTTAAAACTGCTCTTCGGAGATAGAATTGCATTATAAACTATTGTGCAATTGTGAGTAATACTGGAGCAAAGGATAGTTTCATTTGCATGCTTCTGTTATCCAGAATAAAGGGAGAAAAATATTCTAGATATTCGAGAGCTATGCCTTACATGGCTGAAACATTTTCCCAAACTTTTCTATTGGAAATATGTGTAAATTGGGAAATCATACTACTGTCCTAACTTGACAAATATACTATATTTAAATAAGGTATTTATTTAATTTTTTTTAAAGACAGTGATTAGGCACAAAGACTTGAAGGGGGTGAGGAAGTGTGGGCCATGTGGGCTCTTGGGGAAAACCCAGGAGACATAGGGCAAAGCTCCTAGCCCACAGTTTGCCTGAGCTTCCAGAAGGGCTGAGACGCTGGTATGGCTGGAGTGAGTAAGAGGAGGAGGCAGGAGAGGTCAGAGAGAGATCAGGGCACAGATGACGCAGGGCCAGGGAGGCACTGCTAAGACTTTGGTTTATAATCTGAGTCACAAGGGTAGCCAAGAGCTTTTGTGCAGAGCATCAGATCAATTTCGACAAAGTAGCAAAGAAAAGATCCCAGAGCTCTGTTCTCAGGGTCAATGGTAGCTTGAAACCGGGAATTGTTCTGGAGATGTTTTTCCCTGCTATTTAATTTACAACAGGAATAAGAGGCCCCTAGAAGAAAACTGCAGGGAGGGGATTACAGACTATTAAGAAAACTTTATGAAAATGTAATAGGTCATTGGTCCACATTACTAATTCCTCAGTTAAAAGCATGAGCTCAGTTAAACTTGGGAGTTGTCTTGGCTTCTGAGATACTGAACAACCATCTACTTCAGGAAGATAAATGCAAAACATAAATAAAGCATAGAATACACTGGGAACTGGTCTGCCTTTTCAAGTGAATGCTTTTCACCATGGTTCTAAAGTCTTGTACGTATAACCGGACTATTACGCAGATGTTAAAAAGTGTGAGCTAGATCTCTACTAACCCCTGTGGAAAGATGTTCCATGATACATTGTGAAATTTTTTTAAAAAGCAAGTATAGGCCAGGCGCGGTGGCTCACGCCTGTAATCCTAGCACTCTGGGAGGCCAAAGCGGGAGGATCATTCTGAGCTCAGGAGTTCGAGACCAGCCTGAGCAAGAGCGAGACCCCGTCTCTACCAAAAATATAAAGAAATTAATTGGACAGCTAAAAATATATAGAAAAAAAAAAAAATTAGCCGGGCATGGTGGCACATGCCTGTAGTCCCAGCTACTCGGGAGGCTGAGGCAGAAGGATCGCTTGAGCCCAGGAGTTTGAGGTTGCTGTGAGCTAGGCTGACGCCATGGCACTCTAGCCCGGGCAACAAAGTGAGACTCTGTCTCAAAAAAAAAAAAAAAAAAAAGCTATTTAGGCCCTTTGAGGGTCCATTTTTTTTCTGCCAGAACGTTGGTTGCTAACTACCTCTGCAAGCCTCATTTTCTTTCTCTATTTTAACATGAGGGTAATAAGAGAAGCTACTTCATTGTTCAGGAGTAAGGATTAATTGAGATAATGCTAGCAAAGTACTTAATACACAGTAGATACTCAGTAAACATTAGCTATTATCATCATTATTGCTTGCCAACTGCAGATAAATTGAGATGATTTGGGGCCACTTTTGACTGAGAATTAATTTGAGACAGTGATCAGCAGATTACAAAGCCCAAGTTCTATTCCATGTACTTCTCACCGCAAATAACCTTTACTTGCCCTCATCCTCTTCTGCTTCCTTGCAGCCTCCCATGACTGACGCTTTCTGTTTCTTTTGGTGTGTATGTGACTTCCTCGAGGCTTCCCTCGGTGGAGACTATTTTTTTTCAATTCTAAAGACATGTGGTCATTTTGTAACTTCTCTAAAAAAAAATCTGGTGGTGACTGATTCAGAGATTTGAGGTATGGCTGACAAGTTGCAAGGATTTGCAATTCAGGGAGATGAACGAAAGTCCTTAAGACTGATCCTGAAAGCTCTCTCACCCAAGCAGACTTATTTTAGTCTTCCCAGCACTACACTTGAGTCCGTGGGTGAAATGAATGGGGAATGGCTGGGAAGATGGATAATACTCAACGAGGGAGAAATTAGTGGGATTATGTACTACGTGTTTTTTATTCTCCTACTCTGGAAGTGATGCCTTTTTTTAAAGTTAAAAAACAGCTCTAGAGAAATGGATCGTACTCTTAAATTCCAAACTGCCATAAAATTATACAGTGGAGGGGCCTTGGTCCAAAAATGCATTTTAAAATGCTAATAATAAACAGACTCCAAGTGACTTCATCATTCACCATTGTGGCTCTCATTTTGTTCCCATTCAAACATACCGTAGTAACTAAATTTAAATATCGTACGTGTTGGAGCCTTTTAGAAGCCTTCTCCGATGATGTCACTGAAATCAAAATTCCTAACGCTAATTTGACTCCTAACAATATAATCGTGAACTCCTTTACGGCAACTTTTGGACTTTTGTAGTATTATTCAAATTTCAAGTAAGTCTAGATCCATTAATTCATTTATCCCAAAAATGTTTTTTGGTAAGAGCAGTGGACGTCTATTGAACACTGCTGTGTGCCAGGAGTTGTACCAGGTGCTTTCACATGCCATGGCTCCTCTGAACAATCCATGAAACAGGTATTATCAACATTTTATAAATAAGGAAATTGAGATTCAAAGAGTTTTGGTAACATTTTCCCCTCTTATCACCTCAATCACAACACCTGGCACGGGGAGGCAGAGTGACCCTACACCTGTGAAATCCCAGAACATCAAAGATAAGTAAAACGATTCCTGCCCTCCAGAGCTTATTCTTTCCTTCAAGATAGGAACCAGTGCTTGTAGGTTTGTAAAGTATGGTCATGATGTATCTTTCCCTACAACAACCCTACCACACCCATCCATACCCTCCCAGTGCTGTCTCATACCCCCCATATTGAAAATGTGTAATGGCTTCCCTCCTCACAGCCTCGGCCCCGTGCTGCTTTATTCCAACAATCATCTTGACTCTGTTTCAGTTACTGTTCACAAACCTAATGTAGGTGTTCCCCCTCCTCAACAGAATATACCACACAGTTCCACCTCTGTTGTGGGTGATGTCAATGTTCCTTTTGTAATCCCTACACCTACCTTGGGGACGGTTCCCATACAGGCTGATGGCTTCCTGAGTCTTTCTACCTGATGGTGTTCTCTATCTTCAGGAGCTTCCTCACCCCATACACAGAGCAGGAAGAAAGTGCCAGAGTGTCAAAACCCCCAGAGGGACTGCTCAGCCAATGAAGGAGTAGGAATTGGTAAATAAATACTCTGACCATATTCTCCAATGGCAAGATTCTGAGACATGTTCCACATCGTCTCTTAAAGGGTTCCCAGAGGCGTTGAGCCCCAGATGTCCACAGTAGTAACATTCTCATCAGTGGAATTTTTATTGGCTTTCCTTGTTGAGATCCTCGGGCAGCTGACTCTGAGAAGCAGATTAGCGTTTAGGAGATTTACCGGAAAGCGCTCTCAGGATTAATCTCTGTATAGTAAAAGGAAGGAAGCAGTGTTTGGACAATGGAGAAGTTTGAATGTAATTACGAGTAAAGCATTGGCTGGCCCCACAGGGAGATCTGAAACAGATGGCTCTTCAAAGTTGTCTGAGTTGGGGTATAGAAGCCAGGTCATAGTGACCCTGCATTGACAAGTTATTTTCAGATTTTTCAGATTCAGCCTGTGTCTAGGAAGGGAAGTAACCTTGTAGTTCTCTTAAGGTGAGGACAATTTTTGGACAATGCCAGCAACTAAGGAGTGTCAGTCAGCACTCCCAGCAGCCTGGGGAATAAATCTTTCAGTTATAAAGGGGGATTTGGGCAGTGCATCAAATCATCCATTCAGATTCACTTCATCTAAGTTCTGGAGAAGCTCCTCTAGAACTCCAGTAGGCCTCTTTTCCTAAAGTAAACTTATAAAAAATGAAAGTCAGAAGGATGAACTCTAGCCTCTATAGCTAGTGCTGATGTCAAGGGCATAACTGATGCCTGTTTTCTCCCTCCTCTACTATCCATTGTGGATTTCCCTCACCTCCAGCTAGCACTTAGTGTCTTGGTGGCTTATCTCATTCTTGGGGACTACTAGTCTGGTCACCATTCCTCAAGTTGTGGCTGCTGCACTCACCCATTTACAGGTGAAATTAGGCAAGGGAATACCAAGAGATGCCTAAGTGAATCGCTTGAGTGCCAGACCAACATATTCCTATATACCCCTTTGTATGTGTAATGGCAGCCTCGCTTTCCCTTGATGATCTACCAAGATAGTGGCTCTGATTGATTGCCTGCCTGTGGAATGAGTAAGCCAAAGTTCCCAGGGGTTGCCATAACTTAAAGCTTAATAGGACCCTTGCTATGTCCCTAAGCAGAAACATTTCATTTTGGGGGAATGAGTATACCTAAACCACAGGGCCTGTTGTTGAACACATTCAGCTGACATCCTTTCACTCACCACTGTATTGACTGAAGCAGTATTCTCAGAGAGGAATATTCTTTCTCCAGATACCTTAGAGGCCCACCAGGCATTGTGATTCCTTCTTCATGGTTGGAAATGAGTGATACAACAATTTATCCTTTACTTTGAAGGGGAAGATCTGGCAGGTCCCAGACCACTGAATTCCTAAAAATCCCATTGATAGGATTAACTCCTGAATCTGAAAAAGGGGTCAATTCATCAAGAGGATATAACAATGATAAATATATATGTACTTAACATTGAAGCGCCTAACTATGTAAAGCAAATATTAAGAGATCTGAAGGGAGAAATAGACTTCACTACAATAATAGTAGGGAATTTCTATACTCTACTTTCAACAATGGATGGATCATTCAGATAGAAAAAATTTAGTAGGGAAACATTGAATTTGAGCAATACTTTAGACCATATGGAGCTAACATATATAGGTCATTCCATCTAGCAGAAACAGAATATACATTGTTTTAAAGCAGACATGGAACATTCTCCAGGATGGATCATGTGGTAGGTCACAAAACAAGTCTAACTACTGGGTCAAAGAAGAAATTTAAAAGGAAATTAAAAGACATCTTGAGACAAGTGAAAATGAAAACACAACATACCAAAACTAACGAGATGCCACAAAAGCAGTTTTAAGAGGAAAATTTATAGCATTAAATGTGTACATCAAAAAAAAAAAAGAAAGATCTCAAATAAAGAACTTAACATTATACTAAAAAAGAAAAACTAAACCCAAAGTTAGCAGAAAGAAGGAAATAAAAAAGACCAGAGCAGAAATAAATGAAAGAGACTCAAAAGAAAAAAGAAAAAACCAATAAAATGAAGAGTTGATCTTTTAAAAGGGTAAACAAGATTGACAAACCATTAGCTAGACTAATTAAAAAAGAAAAGGCTCAAAATCAAAAATGGAAGAGGAGACATTACAACTGCTTAACAGAAGTACAAAGCATCATAAGAGACTACTATGAACAATTATATGCTAACAAAATGGATAACCTAGAAGAAATGAACTCCTAGAAACATAACTCACCAAGACTCAATCATGAAGAGATTGAATATAGGAATAGACCAATAAGGAGTAAGGAGATGGAATAAGTAATAAAAAGTCTCCCATCTAAAACAACCCCAGGATCAGATGACTTAACGGCTGAATTCTACCAAACATTTAAAGAACTAACACCAATCCTTCTAAAACTCTTCTTTAAAAAAAAGAAAAGTAGTACGTACACACTGATAGGACTGCAAATTAGTACAACCTCTATGGAAAGCAATATGGAGATACCTCAAAGAGCTAAAAGTAGAACTACCATTTGATCCAGCAATCCCACTACTGGGTATTTACCCAAAGGAAAAAAAGACATTCTATAATAAAGACATCTGCACTCAAATGTTTATTGCAGGACAATTCACAATTGCAAACATGTGGAAACAACTCAAGTGCCCCTCAATATATGAATGGATTAATAAAATAAATGTGATGTATATATATACCATGGAGTACTACTCAGCCATAAAAAGAAATGGTGAACTAATACCTCTTGTATTGTCCTGGATGGAGCTGGAGACCATTCTTCGAAGTGAAGTACCACAAGAATGGAAAAACACGCACCACATGTACTCACCATTAAATTGGCACTAATTGATCAACACTAATGTGCACATATGGAAGTAACATTCATTGGGTGTCGATCAGGTGGGGAGGGGAAGTGATGGGTAAATTCACACCAAATGGGTGCAGTGCTTACTTTCTGGGGGATGGGCATGTTGTAGCTCTGACTCGGATGATGCAAAGGCAATATATGTAACCAAAGTGTTTGTACCCCCATAATATTCTGAAATAACAAGAATAGTGAATACTTCCAAACACATTTTACAAGGCCAGCATTACCCTGATGCCAAAACCAGACAAAGACACTACAAGAAAAGAAAACTAGAGACCACTATCCCTGACAAACATAGGTGTAAAATCCTCAAAAACACTAGCCAACCATATTTAATAGTATGTTAAAATGATCATCCACCATGATCAAGTAGGATCTATAGCTGGGATTCAAGCATGATTCAACATAGGCAAATCAATAAATGTGATTCACCATATTAACAGAATGAAGGACAAAATCATATAATCATTGCAATAGATGCAGAAAAAGCATTTGACACAATTTAACATTCTTTCACAAAGACTCTCAACAAAATAGGTACGGAAGGAATGTTCAACACAATAAAAGCTATATATGACAACTCTACAACTAACATACTCAATGGCGAAAAGTTGAAGGGTTTTCCTCTAAGATAAGAAATAAGAAAAAAAATGCCCACTTTCACCACTCTCTAACATAGTACTGGAAGTCCAGACAGAGCAATTAGGCCAGAAAAAGCAATAAAATACATCCCAATAGGAAAAAAAGAAGTGAACTTGTCTCTGCTTGCTGATAATGTGATCTTTTATATAGAAAACCCTAAAGATTCTACCAAAAGACAGAATTGATAAACACAATTCAGTAAAGTTGCAGGTTGCAAAATCAACATACAAAAATCAGTAGCATTTCTAATCTGAGTGTTGTGGTGTGCACCTGTGACCCCAGCTACTCAGGGTGCTGAGGCAGGAGATCACTTGAGCACAGGAGTTTGAGACCAGGATGGGCAATATGGTGAAACCTTGTTAAAAAAAAATGGTAGCATTTAAAAACACTAATAAACTAACTGAAAAAGAAATTAAAACAATCCCATTTATAGTAGAATTTAAACAATACTTAGGAGTAAATGTAACCAAGGAGGTGAAAGATCTATATACTGAAAACTATAAACATTGATGAAGGAAATTGAAGACATAAATAAATGGAGAGCTATCCCATGCTCATGGATTAAAATATTATTATTAAAATGTTTATACTACCTGAAGAGATGTACAGATTCAATGTAATCCCTATCAAAATTATGTCATTCTTCACAGAAATAGAAAAAACAATCCTAAAATTCATATGGAACCACAGAAGACCCCTAATAACTAAAGCAATGTTGAGGAAAAAGAACAAACCTGAAGACATCACACTATCTGACTTCAGACTACAGGCATGTGTCATTTGTGTTTTACTTCATTGCACTTTGTAGATATTGTGTGAGTTTTTTTTAAACGTATTAAAGATTTGTGGCAACCCTGCACTGAGCGAGTCTATTGGTGCCATTTTCCCCAACAGTATATACTCCTTTCATGTCTCTGTGTCACATTTTGGTAAGCCTTGCATTTTCATTATTAATAATGTAATAATAACTTTCATTATTATTACATCTGTTATGGTGATCTGTGATCAGTAATCTTTGATGTTCCTATTGTAATATTTGGGGGGGTGCCACAAACTGCACCCTTATATAAGATAGTGAACTTAACCAATAAATCTTGAGTGTGTTCTGACGGCTACACCAACTGGAGCCTCCCTATTCCCTGAGACAAAACAATATTGAAATTAGGCCAATTAATAACCCTACAATGGCCTTTAGGTTTTCAAATGAAAGGAAGAGCCACACATCTCTCACTTTAAATAAAAAGTAGAGATGATTAAGATTAGTGAGGAAGTCATGTCAAAAGCTGAAAAAGGCCTAAAGCTAGGGTTCTTGCACCAAATAGCCAAGTTGGGAATGCAAAGGAAAAGTTCTTGAAGAAAATTAAAAGTGCTACTACAGTGAGCACACAAATAAGAAAGTGAAACAGCTTTATCATTTATCATTACCTTCTTGCAATACAGTTTTCATGCTCTGGAGAGAAGCCACATTCCCTTAAGCCAAAGCTTAATCCAGAGCAAGACCCCAACAGTCTTCATTTCTATGAAGGCTGAGAGAGGTGAAGAAGCTGCAGAAGAAAAGTTGGAAGCTGGCAGAAGTTGGTTTATGAGGTTTAAAAAGCTGTCTACATAACATAAAATGCAAGGTGAAGCAGCAAGTGTTGATCAGAAGCTGCAGCAAGTTATTCAGAAGATCTCGCTAAGACCATCGATGAAGGTGGCTACACTAAAGAACATATTTTCAATGCAGACAAAATTGCCTTCTACTGGAAGAAGATTCCATCTAGGACTTTCGTGGCTAGAGAGGAGAAGTCAATGCCTGTCTTCAGAGCCTCAAAGGACAGGCTGGCAACTTTCAGTTGAAGCCAATACTCATTTAGCATTCTGAAAATCCTAGGGCCCTTAGAATTATGCTAAATCTACTTTGCCAGTGCTTTATAAATGGAACAACAAAGTCTAGATGATAGCATATCTATTTACGGCATGATTTACTGAATATTTTAAGCCCACTATTGAGATCTACAGCTCAGGAAAAGAAAGATTCTTTTTAAAATATTACTTATTAGGCCGGACGCGGTGGCTCACGCCTGTAATCCTAGCACTCTGGGAGGCCGAGGCGGGCGGATCATTTGAGCTCAGGAGTTCGAGACCAGCCTGAGCAAGAGCGAGACCCCGTCTCTACTAAAAATAGAAAGAAATCAATCGGACAACTAAAAATATATAGAAAAAATTAGCCGGGCATGGTGATGCATGCCTGTAGTCCCAGCTACTCGGGAGGCTGAGGCAGGAGGATCGCTTGAGCCCAGGAGTGTGAGGTTGCTGTGAGCTAGGATGACGCCACAGCACTCACTCTAGCCCGGGCAACAGAGTGAGACTCTGTCTCAAAAAAAAAAAAAAATATTACTTATTGACAATGTGCATAGTCACCCAAAAGCTCAGATGGAGATGTACAAGGAAATTAAAGTTGTTTTTATGCCTGCTAACACAACATCCATTCTGCAGCTCATAGATCAAGGAGTAATTTTGACTTTCAAGTCTTATTATTTAAGAAATACACTTTGTAAGTCTATAGATGCCATAGATAGTGATTCCTCTGATGGATGTGAACAAAGTAAATCGAAAACCTTCTGGAAAGGACTCACTATGCTAGATGCCATTAAAAACCTTCACGATTCCTGGGAGGAGGTCAAAATATCAACATTCACAGGAGTTTGGAAGAAGTTGATTCCAACCCTCATGGGTGACTTTAAGGTGTTCAAGACTTTAGTGGAGGAAGTGACTGTAGATGTGGTGGAAATAGTGAGAAAACTAGAATTAGAAGTGGATCCTGAAAATGTATCTGAAATGCTACAATCTCATGATACAACTTCCATAGATGGGAAATTGCTTCTTATGCATAAGCAAAAAAAGTGGTTTCTTGAGATGGAGTTTACTTCTGTTGAAGTGACAACAAATGATTTAGAATATTACATAAACTGGCCGGGTGCGGTGGCTCACACCTGTAATCCTAGCTCTCTGGGAGGCCGAGGCGGGCAGATCGTTTGAGCTCAGGAGTTCGAAACCAGCCTGAGCAAGAGCGAGACCCTGTCTCTACTAAAAATTAGAAAGGAATTAATTGGACAACTAAAAATATATAGAAAAAAATTAGCCGGGCATGGTGGCACGTGCCTGTAGTCCCAGCTACTCAGGAGGCTGAGGCAGGAGGATTGCTTGAGCCCAGGAGTTTGAGGTTGCTGTGAGCTAGGATGATGCTACGGCACTCTACCCCGGGCAACACAGTGAGACTCTGTCTCAAAAAAAAAAAAAAAAAAGAATATTACATAAACTTAGTTGATAAAACAGTGGCAGGGTTCGAGAGGATTGACTCCAATTTTGAAAGACGTTCCACTGTGGGTAAATGCTATCAGAGAAAATGCTATCGCATGCTACAGAGAAATCTTTCATGAAAGGAAGAGTCAATCAATGTGGCAACTTCATTTTTGCCACATGACAAAAATGACAACTTCATGGTTGTCTAATTTTAAGAAATTGTTGCAGCCACCCCAGCCTTTAACAACCATCACCCGGATCAGTCAACAGTCATCAACATCAAGACAAAACCATCCACCAGCAAAAAGATTGACCCACTGAAGGCTCAGATGATAATTAGCATTTTTTAGTAATACAATACATTTAAATTAAGGTATATACAGTTTTTAGACATAATGCTATCACACACGTAATAGACTACAGTATAAACATATTTTTATGCACTAGGAAATAAAAAAATTTGTGTGACTCACTTTACTGTCATATTTGCTTTATTGTGGTGGTCTGGAACCAAGCTTGCAATACCTCCAATGCATGCCTGTATATTACAAAGCTATAGTAATTAAAACAACACGGTACTGGCATAAAAAACATACATATCAGCCAATGGAATATGATAGAGAGCCCAGAAATAAACTCATGAATCTATGGTCAATTGATTTTTGATTAAAGGGCCAAGCATCCACAATGAGGAAAGACAGTCTGTTTCATATGTGGTATTTGGAAAACATGATATTCACATGCAGAAGAATGAAAATGGATTTTTATCTCACTTCTTATATAAGAAGCAACTCAAAATGGATTAAAGACTTAAATGGAAGACTTGAAACTGTAAAATCACTAGTAGAAAACATAGGGGGAAAACTATGCAACACTGGACTGAGCGATGATTTTTTTTTTTTACACTTATAACCACAAAAGCACAGGCAGCAGCAGCAAAAATAGAGAAATGATATTGCATCAAACTACAAAGCTTCTGCACAGCAAAGGAAACAATTAACACATTGAAGAAACAACCCACAGATTGGGAGAAAATATTTGCAAACCATACATCAGATAAAGGGTTTATATCCAAAATATATAAGGAACTCAAACTACTGAATAACAAGAAAACAAATAACCCTACTAAAAAGTGGACAAAGGACCTGAATAGATATTTCTCAAAAGAAGATATACAAAAGACCAGATGTATGAAAAAATGTTCAACATCACTAATCATCAGGGAAATGCAAATTAAAACCACAATGAGATATCACCTCATACCTGTTAGAATGGCTCTTATCAAAAAGATGAAAGATAACAAGTACTGGTAAGGACATGGAGAAAAGGGAACCCTTGTACACTGTTGGTGGGAATATGAATTAGTACAGCCATTTTGAAAAACAGTATGGAGGTTCTTCAAAAAACTAAGAATAAAATTACCACATGAGCCAGCCATCCCACTTCTGTGTATACATCCAAAGGAATTGAAATTAGTATGTTGAAGAGATGTCTGCACGCCTATGTTCATTTCAGCATTATTCATAATAGTCAAAAGTTAGAAACCACCTAAAATGCCCATCAACAGATGAATGAATAAAAAAATGTGGTATATATACACAATGGATTACTATTCTGCCCTAAAAAAAGAACATTCTGTCATTTGCAACAACATGGATGAACTTAGAGGACGTTATGTTAAGTGAAATAAGCTATGCACAGAAAGACAAATATTGCATTATCTCACTTATATGTGAAATCTAAAAATTTGAACTCATAGAGCTAGAGATAGGATAGTAGTTACCAGACCAGGGGAGGAGTGGGTGGAGAAAGGGGAAATGTTAGTCAAAGGGCACAAAGTTTCAATTAGACAGGAGGAGTAAGTTCTGGTGATCTAGCACACAGCAAGCTGGCTGTAGTTAATAATAACGTATTATATATCTCAAAGTTGCTAAAAGTGGATTATAAATGTTGTTACCACAATGAATGATAAATATGTGAGATGATGGATGTTAATTAGACTGATTTGCTCATTCCGCAATGTACACTCATTGAAGCATTGCATTTTACCCCATAAATAGATACAATTATTATTTGTCAATAAAAATGGAATTAAGGCCTGGCGCAGTGGCTCACGCCTGTAATCCTAGCACTCTGGGAGACCGAGGCGGGCGGATCGTTTGAGCTCAGGAGTTCGAGACCAGCCAGAGCAAGAGCAAGACCCCGTCTCTACTAAAAATAGAAAGAAATTAGCTGGACAATTAAATATATTCTATAAAATATAGAAAAAAACATTAGCCGGGCATGGTGGCGCGTGCCTGTAGTCCCAGCTACTCGGGAGGCTGAGGCAGGAGGATCGCTTGAGCCCAGGAGTTCGAGGTTGCTGTGAGCTAGGCTGACGCCACGGCACTCTAGCTCGGGCAACAGAGTGAGACTCTCTCTCAAAAAAAAAAAAAAAATGGAATTAAAAGACACTTGGAGAAAGTGACAGCCCAGACTAAGAGCCATCCCAGGAACGAGTCTGCCTTGAGGTCTTTGCCATGCTGTTAAATCCTGTATCCCGAGAGCACATTCCCGTTGGTAAACTCTGCCTTATTTCACTTTCCGTCCTCCACCTCCTTGATCTGGCCCTCTCGGAACGTACTTTCCAGGCACTCTCTCGGGCTTGCTGGCGCGTGTTGACTGGGTCCTGCAGGGCCTTCAGGGTGCCCTCTCCTCCCCTGGCAGGGCCAGCGCTTGCGTTGTGCGCTCACCCCACTTACCTGTCCGTGGCCGAGAGGAATGGTGGGTCAGAGCCCAAAGAACGGGTTGTCTTGCCAGGCCGAGGGAGAGCTGCGCCAACGGTGCCATCTACTGCGGGTCAGGGACCCAGGGGAGTCCGAGGACTCAGCATTTTCAAGTGCGTTAACCGAGACGTTCCCGCCCCAATTTCCGGAGTCCCATTCTCTTCCAGTCAGGGCCCTGACTGTGGTACGCAACAGCCGCTCACACCACTTCTCTTAGAATCGCTATTCCCTCCTATTTCTGTATCGTTTGACGTATTGCAGCTGCCGGTGCATTTTCTTTTTCCAGTTTGCCACCCATCCCGGTCCCCAGCAGGTGACAGCGTTCATTGCGGTGCGACCCGCGTCAGCTGGCTGGCGGTGACGCAGCTCCAGCATCCCTTTGAACATTTACTTCCGTGAACAACGTCTGGTACCCAACTTGCGGGTGGCCTTCCCCGGTGAGCGCACTGACAGGGAGATCAGCAAGCGGAAAGTCAGATGAGGAGTGTTGTCAGGACGAACAGCTACTGAAAAGGGGAAGCCAGCGGGCTGGGCAGAGGGACGAGGTGGACGTGAGACAGCGCGGCAGCGGCCGCAGTGGGTCCGCAGGAAGTTCTGAAGCCGGGGTGGCTGCTAGAGTTGACCTGAGTTGGGAAGGTGGGACGTTTATGCCCTTGCGGCGACCAGCGCTTGGTTGGCTGCTCCCGGGAAGGGCAAGGACCTCGGCTGAAGGCGCTTTCAGAGATGCGCACATGCCGCCAGCCACACGCCGGCACGCGGGGGACAAAGCGCTGCGTTCCGGGGGGTGGGGCCGGCGGCTGGCGCAGTCCCCACCAGGCTGTCTCCCGTGCCCAGCCCTCACCGCTGCCCGATCCCCTCTAGAACAACGTGCTTTCACCGGTCCTTGGACCGGGGTTGGCTTCCAGAGAGCCCTGAACTAAAACCGCCCCCCGGCAGGCCGAGCAGCTTAAAAATAGACGTTGTGGTCGCAGCTGTGGCCGTGACCAAGGATCGCGGGAATCACCGCCAGCGGCGATACAGCTCGCACCGCGCTTTCTTCGCCTAAGGTGGGCTTTGACCGCGCGATCACCGAGCCGCCCTCCAACTGGAGTGTCCTGCAGTCTCGTTTTCTGCTCGAACCTGCGTAACTTCGTAGGGTCCTGCCCCCCCTCGCTCCCGGGGCTCTGTCCTGTCGGAAGGAGAGTGGGCAGGAAACGCGTGTACAGATCCGCTTCGCTGTTCCCTTCGTTCAAAAGGCCGCGCGTTCCGCTAAAGCGGAGACGCGGCTGCGCGCCGGCCCGACGCGGCACGAGGGGAGAACGACGGCGCCGCTGGCCGCCCTGTTCGACGCAGGGCTTTCTGCAGAGGGGGGTGGCGGAGTGGCCCTTGTAGGTGGGGTGTTGGCAACAAAAATGCCCCCACAAGTTTGCAGTGACCGGTGGCATTTAGAGGCTGGGGGCTAGAGGTGCACGGGACAGCCGCAGCGCGCGGGAGTCTCACACCGCGAATGCCGGCGCCGGCGCCGTCCTGCGGAGCAGCCACGGGAGGACATGCCTGGGGTCTTTCCACCTCCTGCAAAGGAAAAGCGTCGCAGGCCGCTGTGACCGCCGTGCAGGCGCGTGTGCGAGGAGGGGCGGCGAGCGACGACTCCAAGCACGCATCTCCCTGCGTGCAGACGGGACGCGTGCTCGGTGTCCTCGCGTAGACGCTGCCGCCACTTCCCCCCACAGACTCCCCCATTCGCAGGGTTACCCCAGCTACGAGTCAGGACGCAGCAGGCTGTGTTTCTTCCAGAATTTCTTAAGGCAAAGGAAGAGATCATTTCTAACACAGAAGAGCAATTTGTCCAGTTCCCACTGCTTATTATTCTGAGTTTAAACCAAAGATCGGGGAGGATGGTAAACACTGGTGGCAGGGGTCGGGCGGTGGCGGGGGTGGGGGCGGCAGGGGTGGGGGCAGGGGTGGGGGTGGCAGGTCTGGGGGTGGTGGCAGGGGTGGGGGTGGCAGGGCTGGGGGTGGCAGGGCTGGGGGTGGTGGCAGGGGTGAGGGTGGCAGGGGCGGCGGTGGCAGGGGTAGGGGCGGTGGCAGGGGTGGGGTCATGGCAGGCTGGGGTGGCAGCGAGCCGCCTCTGTGCTGCTCTTTTCATATGGTCAGTGACGTTGACGTCTGAGGGAACTGTGAGCACAGAAAGGGCTGCTAATATTAATGTTTGCTTGGGTTGAGAATTAACGTTCAGTTTTAAAGTTTAGGTTTTCAAATCTACATTTTTATCAAGTTCAACCTACAAATCTCACTCTAATGTTTAGATAAATATTAATAGCCACTTTTACCTGACGTTTAATCACTGTTTAACTTCTGCCCAACAAATGAAACTTCCCTTAAACAATCAGACTCATTTACAAAGTTGGTTGAATAAATTCTTTCAAAGATTTTAGAATAAATGTCTTAAATTTATTTCATGTTTTTGCTCAGCATTTCAAATGCTTGGCAAGACAAAATCACAACCTTAACGAGCCTTCCTGACTACTTCAGAAAATCTTGTTAATCAAATACATAAAATTATGAATTTTACATGTCAAGTTTTCTTAAATATTTCAATATGCTTAAAACATATTAACATTTCAGCTTCAAATCACAGTTAAATTAGCTGTACACTTCAAATTGAAGTTATGTTCTCCTGAGAAGCCAGACTCTTTTTTGCTTTATAAATACATGAGTTTGATTTATTCCGTCATCTCTGAACTTGATTCTGAATGACCCTGGCTTGTAAAGTCGCTTCCCCGAGTAGGGAGAGCTCATTGGTGTGGCCAAACGCAGTGGTTAAAAGACAGTGGAGGGATCCCAGAGACAGTGTGGGCCGGGGAACCGCTCTCTGTGAATGATTTAAGGAGGAAAGTTAGGGAGAGAGGGCGTCAAAGATGACACTTGAGTTTAATTTTAACAGATGACGGTGCCAAAATTTACCGGGGTAGGGAGGCTGACAGGAGAGAAGGGTGTGGGAAAAGGTAAGGGCATGAATTTCAGGACATCGAGACCTTAGCTGGTGTTTAAATCACTCTTTTCAAGAGAATTGCAACTCAGAAATCAGTCAATTTCAATAAGAAACCTTTAAAAGAATAAATGTTTCCAGTGTTACATAGCTGGAGAGTGACATGTGTCTCCTAGAGTCACTTCCTTTTAGTGTTTCCGTCTTGAAAATGGACAGGGCGAAATGGGATCATGCGAGAAATCACTCTCCGTGTCTTGCCAGTACTGGAACGCTGGAAAGCAAATAGGAAAAGTGCATCCAAGATTTAGCTCACAACCTGAGATGATACAAGAAAAGGACGTTTTTTTTAAACTTATAAATCAAGCAGGTGGGGAGTATGAACAACAAGTCCTCGTTCTGCCTTGAGTAAGATGCCACATGCCACCTACACCGGTTGGATATGGGATGAAAGCTAGATGTCGACATGTTATAGCTTGTCCCAAGGCGGCAGGACACACAGCATGCTTTTGTTGTTAATTTATATTGACTTTGCAAAAAACCACCCTTAGATTTTGGCCAAGGTTTCCACAAAGTTACACAAACTGTTTACTTTACGTGGGCTGGGTGAGCTGCACCGAGCCTGCAGCTCCGTTTTGAGGAAACCCAAGTGCATGACGGCCAGGCACAGAGACGGGAGGGTGCCGAGAAAGAGTCAGGGGACTTCCTCGATTTTAATCTTCCTTGGAATTTTAGCTTTTGCTAGAAAAAACTACCTTCCTCATTCTTCTCATTGTGACAAAGAGACTTAGAGGAGACTTCAAGCTCCCTTCCAGCCATGAGGGTTCAGAGCTGCCCAGAGTTCCCAGGAAGCTCGGGCCTTCCTAGAAAGGGGAACTTCCCCCCTCGCCTTTTCCAGGGCTGTGCCACGCCTGGAGGTGAGCCTCGCCAGGCTGGGCTCCCCAGACACCAGCAGGTCCAAGTTCCAGAGTCTCTCTAAGAAGTACTTAGAAAAAAAAATTGTCATTCATTAATCCCATAAGGGTGGTTGGATAATAAAAAGGGGACATAAAAAATTAGGAGGTTTTAAAAATTTTTGCTTTTAACAAGCAGGGAAAAAATAATAACTACAAAGACTTGAATTGAGGTTGGATTAATTGTGGCCAAGTGAATCCTATTCACTGCAATTTACACCCTCTTTGCAGTTGAGGTTTTCAGAGTCTCATCGACTTCAGAGAAAAGTGTTTCTGTATATGAGGTTATCTTAGGTGGGAGAATGTGGATGGATCCTTTAGTTAAAAAAAAAAAAAGATATTCTGGGTATTTCCAAAATGAAGTTCTTTGAAGTTGTTCCTAGGCAGGGACTCTGTAAGTTGCAATTAATGAGAAAACGCACTATAATTTCCAAAGCTAGGCAAATGGGAAGCAAAATGAAAAACGTTCTGTCCTTGTGGACACCGTGATTGCTTTACCGGGCGTGTCAACCATTCTCCGCCGACAGAGAGTGACCGCTGCACATGTGGTGTCTCCGTCATCGAAACCGGAGTCAGTGGGCCTTTCTGTGCTCACTGTTATTTTTACTTTCTAGGAGGCGGGAGGTGGAAAGGGCAGAACGTGCACACGGAGAGGAGCGGAGCCGAGGCCTGTGGTTCAGGCAATGAAGCCGCCTGAACTAACCTGCCGTTTGTGGCGAAGGTGCTCTAGAACTGTTAGCGTTATTGCTGGAGGGTGGGTTTGGCACGGCCGAACTCTTGGCAGTCATTTTACTTCTAACTTGACATGGTGCATAAAAGCAAACCGAGCACACGTTTCTTGAGCTCGGCACCTGGCGTCTGATGACGAGCCGGTACCTACCTTTGTGCTCAGAACCGTTGAATCTCAGTCTGCCGCGGGTTCCGCTGACACTGGTCTTGCGGCCACACTTCCTCCTTTTCTCCCTTTGCTCTCTTTTGGAGGTTGTATGATGAGCCACGTGCTGGTTTTAGGCTCCGTCCTGCTGGGTCACCTCTGGGGTCTGTTGCATTGTCACGTTCGGTGAGTTTGAGTTTCCACATCACATCATTCGCCACTGGATGCCAGCAGAGGACTGTGGCTTGAACTCAAAGGGTGGAATGTGAACCTTCCTAGAAGCCCAGGGGGAATAACATTAGGAATTGAAGAATAATTCTAATATCCTGGAATTTATAAATCCCAGTAATGACCCCAAGTTATTTAATATGTGTAGCTAATTTGAAAATATTTTAATCCTTAATTCCCTAAGGGGTAGATGTTATTTTCATCTGAAAATTTAGAATGAGACTCAGAGAAATTAATTATATTGCAGTTAATCAAAGCAGAACCAAATTTTGATCCAAGGTCTTCTGACTTTGGCTTCTTTTCATTCTCCTTAGCTTCGTTGCAGACCTGACTTGAGAAATTAGGGTTTGCCCTGGGAATCGATTGCATCGTGGCTTTGGGCAGTGAGGAAGTAGGGAGAAAAAATATGAGGGAAAAAAGCTTGTAATGCTAGCTGCATGTAAATCATTTTGGAATCTTGTTGAAATGCAGTTTCCGATTCAGATTCCGAATTTCTAGCATGCTCTCCAACGTTGCTGGTTGAGGGGGCCGTACTTTGAGAGGCAAGCCTGGGTTTAGGCATTGACAGAAAGGAGTCGCGCTATCTACTTGTCTGTAGTCCCTGGGAGACACCCTTGGGGTCTGCCTGAATGGAAAAGGAAGCAGGGACTCTGTGCCGGGCATTAAAGTCACCTTTGTCACTGCCGCGTCTTCAATCTGAGCATGATGTTTCTTGGCTCAGCCACCAGAGGGTGCTAAAGAACCGCCTTGGAAGAGCGGCGGAGCCCCGCCGGGTGACCAGCCTGTTCCCTGAGGAGGACCTGTCGGGCTGGGGAGGGCGGTTCAGAAATGGGGAGGAACAGAAGGGCCTCGTGACAGCAGCGGTTGTCAGAGACACAGCTGGGCCCTGCTAGGAACAGGCCAAGGGGACATCCTTGCGACCCTCATCCTTCTCCATTGCCCACCTTTGAGGCAAAGAACATAAGTGGACTTAAGGATGTTGTCTGCCTATGAAACAGGGCTAGACCAGGGGTTTTTCTAGGGCTTCTAGCCCCACCAAATTCAAGGGATATAATGACATACTTACGTATTTGATCTTCAGATTTCAAATGGAGAGGCTGTTATCCAGAGTTTTAAAAAATGCTTACAGATAAAATTGATTGCCTACCATAAGGTAATTTTTTTCAATAGTGAAATACATGATAAAAATATACATCCGTAGCCTTCAATAACTTTTATTAAAAATTATAATGATTCATATTTGGGGCAGTCATCTATTGGACATGTGAAATAATGCATGAGATCATCCCTTCTGAATGGGTCTGGCCAATGACGAAGGGAGGAGGAGGAGCATGGACGGGAGATTGTTGGAGTTGGTGGGGCAAATAAAGGTAGAGGAATTTATTTTTTCCACTCCCTGTTCGCACTTGGTCTGGCAGTGGCTGATCCCTCCATGACTGTGGTGCACGTCCGGCTGTCTAGCTTCCCAGCTGCTGGTCTCCAACAGGCTGCCATAAGTCTCCTTCCCTTTGTCCTCAGGCCTGGGAGTGGCTGCTAGTCCCAGGGTGCCTCAATATTCCTCGTTGGTTCCGTTAACCTTGCCCACACCTCTGAAATAACTCTTCAGAGTCCCAGCTGGGCGTGCCTTCCATTTTTTATTGGTATCTTAAATAAGATAGCATGTGATATTTTAATAAATGTCAATCACCTTAAATTTACGGTGAGAATGGATTCATATCAGTTTGGCATTTTCTAGTAATATATACTAGTGCTCTAATGTCATGACATAATTGTAGTGGAATTTAACTTGGAGATCTTAATATTATAGAATTATATTAAATTTCAATGACAATTACCAATTAATTCAAATCTATCAGCATATTCAGATGCACAATTGTTGTTATAAACACGGGGTTAGGTCCCTCTGTCTTGTACTCATGTGTTCTAGGTAGCACAGTAAGAAAAAAATGTGTTTCCTAAATGTACCAGACAAATTTCATGCTGTACAAGATGTTTTTCATTTACACAAGAATTGCTTACTGAATACTTATATGAGAATCAAAGAAATAAAAGTCTGAATCACTATCTCCAAGAAGTTTGCAATCCAATTACGGAAATAGGACAAACTTGTGAAAAGTTCTTTTCTTGTAGTATCTTCAATGATAATAAATGAGCTAGTTATAAGATATTTATTGATTCATTCATTCATATATTTATTAAAAAAATATTTGTTGAACTTCTACATAACTGTTGCTAAGGATTCGAGGGTGAGCACAATCAGACACTGTTGCTAAGGATTCGAGGGTGAGCACAATCACAGTTCTTGCCTTCATGAAGTTCATAGACTAAAATGGGGAGACAGATGATAGTTAGACGGTCACACTAACAATTGTAGTGTTAGTGGCAGAGGTACGTGCTCTCAAGGAAAAGAAACAGTCACATGACAGTGTATCACAAGGAGACTGACCCAGGCTGGACAGGCACCGAAAGCTTTCCTGGGGAAGTGACCCTCGAGCCTGGCACTGAAGCAAGTATGACACCGTCAGAGTTGTATTTTGTCAGGGTCACCTCGGCTGCTTTTGGAGGGCTATCAGAGGGGCCAGGGGAGGACAATCTATTTAATTAGTCCAGGTGAGACTTGATGGCATCTTGGCAGACGGTGGCAGTAAAGATGGGGAGTTGTGGATGCATCAGGGGGATATTTAGGGAAATGGATCAACAGAGTTTGGTTATGGGTTGGATATGGAGCTGGTAGTGATAGAAAATAAAATTTTGAAATGAGTCCTAGCTTTTGATCTTGCATAATTAGACAAGTTGTGGCACCTTCATGGATGTGAAAATTGGACCAGCTTGGAACTGGATTGTGAATGTTGGTCCTTGACATTAAGTTTGAGGCACCTTCGCAAAATCCAGAGTGGAGACATAGCAGTCATTGGGATGGACTGGAGTGGCGCTCAGAGTAGAACCAGAGAATCGGAATGAAAAGTTGGAGCTGTAGCAAGTGTTTATATGGTAACGAAAGCTGAGGTCTTACATGCTATTTCTTGAGGGGAAGGTATATAGTGATACAAGAAGAGCTAAGTAAGCTTATCTATCATCATTAACTGTGGACCACTCCTCCTTTCCTGAAAAAAACAATAGAGTTCCGCAAGATGAGCACTGATCAGTGTCCTTGGCAATTTATATTTTTCCCACTTCTTTACCTTTCTCTGTACCCATGCCCGTTGTTTGCCATGTGACTTTGCAGTGATACTATAAGTGAAATAAACTTCCTGACCCACTGAAAGTGGGCATGGCCATCTGACTAGTCAAGTATGGTGACTAGAGTAAATAATAATGTATATTTCAAAATTGCTAAAGACTAGATTTTAAGTGTTCTCACCACAAAGCAATGATGAGTATATGAGGTGCTAGATATGTTAATTAGCTTGATTTAATCATTGCATGATGTATACATATATCATAACATCACATTGTACCCCATAACTATACACTGTTACTCTTTGTCAATTAAAAAATGTGAGTGGAAATGACAGGTCGATAATTCTGAGCCTAGACCATAAGAGGCATGGCATGTTTCTGTTTCCCTCTCCTGTGCATCTGCCATCACCATGAGAAGAATATACACTGACTGCCCTCTGTTTCCCTCCAAATGAGAGGCATGTAGACTAGATCTGAACCAAACAAATGGCCCGAGTTAATCCCAGCCCAACTCACCTGAGTCAGCCGAACCTTGGCTGACTGGAAGACACGTGGACAAGAAACGAATGCTTTCATTGTGTTTCTCTGAGTCACATAGCCTTGCTCTGGGAACAGCTGGCTAATACTGCCACAGCGACCACTGTTGGCCTATTGACAGTTGTTTTGGGCAGTGATGGGGTGGAAACCTGACTGGGAGGGTACTGTGGAGTGAGGGAGACATTGGAAGAGAAGGCAAAACAATAGCCAGGAAGGGACCAGGAAAGGGCTTTTTGTTTTTGTTTTTGCAACAGAAGAAAAGTGGAATATGTTTAAATGGTATGGGATGGAACTAATTGGGAGGAAGTGGCTGATTATATAGAAGAAGAAAGAACAATGGAGAGTGTGTCCTGAGATGGTGACAGGAATGTGATTTAAACACAGGCGGACGGATTGGCCTTCATGGAATAAGGAGTGTATCGACTCTGACGTGGCAAAAGAGAATTGATAAGGAAGGAGGAGTTTGGGTAGACTTAACTCTGCTGAGGGAGCCTTGAGGGTATCCCTTCCCATCCCTGAGTAATACGCCTTTTCTGTGAAGAAGAGAACAATATAACCTGCCTAAAATTAGTCTAGAAGCCTCATCTGACCACACCCAAATGATACGGATGATAAATACGGAACACATCTATTTGTTATGCTCCTACAGATGATGCTCTTCAAAGGCTACAGCTCATGGTTTGGTTTTGTGGAACTGCAGCATTTGGATGTGGACAACTACAAAACATTGCTGAGAGAAATTAGAGATGTCTCATATAAATGGAGAGCTATACCATGTTCATGAACTGGAAAATTCAGTATTTTTAAGTAATCAATTCTCCCTAAATTGATCTATAGATTCAGCACAATCCCAATCAAATCCTTTTTGGGGGGTAGAAATTGACAAGATGATTCTAAAATTTATATGGAAAATCAAAGGACTTAGAATAGCCAAAACAATTTTGAAAAGGAGCAAAGTTAGAAGAATCCTGCTACAGAATTTTAATACTTACGTTAAGCTATATTAATCAAGACCATATGGTATTGGCATGAGGATAGACATGTAGATCAATCAATAGACAGTACAGAAATACATTTGTATATATATGGTAAATTTCTTTTTTGACCACTTTGTCAATGTAACTCAATGGAAAAAGGATTTTATGTAAGGTAGATTTCTAATATAGATACATGGATCTCAGAGAAGCTCATGAAAAGCTGCTCAACATCATTAGCCATTAGGAAAACACAAATTAAGGCATAAGAGATTAAACACCTACTAAAATGTCTAAAATGTAAAAGTCCAAAAATACCAAGTGCTGGCAGAGATACGAAGCAGCTGGAACTCTCATACGTTGCTGGTGGGAATGCAAAATGGCACCTCCACTTTGGAAAACAGGAGCTCCCCGTAAAGTTAAACATACGTCTACCATACGATCTAGTAATTCCATTTCTAGGTACGTACCTGAGAAGAACGTACCTGAGAAGAACAAAAACATGTTCTCACAAGACTTGTATGCAAATTTTGACAGCAGTTTTATTCATAATAGCCAAAAACTGGAAACAACTCAAATGTCCGTCAACTGATGAATGAATAAACAAGTTGTGGTATATCCATACAATGGAATAATTGTCAGCAACAACAAGAAATAAACTAATGAGGTTCAACAACATGATGAACCCCAAAATCATTATGCGAAGTGAAAGTAGCTAGACAAAAGACTGTGCCATTCACATGACATGCTGGAGAAGGCAAAACTATAGGAACGAAGTAGGGGCTGGGGCTTTTCCAGCTGACTCACTGAGCTGAACACTTAAAGGGGGTGAATTTTACTTAAAGGGGGTGCAAACCATAATTTACCTGATATAAGAAAAAGCAAGCTCCCAAGATGACTCTAATGTACTATGAGGGTTGAACAATGCCTTCAAAATTCAGCAGCATCATAATCACCTGGAAGGTTCGTGAGACATTTTTTTCCTCTGGTGTTTACTGACCCCAACCAATTCTCCAGTTCTCCAATTCTCTGACACCAATCCAGTGTCCAAAAACCCAGCTCAATTCCGACACTCTCTACAGTTAGCACACACCTCACAGGTCGGTCCAGTCCCACAAGGCTGCCCACACTTCAGATGGCAGCTGCAAATGGGGTGCCCAAGCTACCCATTTTTCTGCCCAGCCAACTGCATATTTAAGGGTTCCCATAGAAGCTCTCTCAGGTTTGATAATTTGCTTGAATGATTGATAGAACTCAGGAAAGCACTTTATTTACTATTGTCAGGTTATTATTGGTAAGGAAAAAAATCCCAAAACTCTGTAAAATAAAGAGGTTTATTCTGAGTCGAACATGTGTGCCGCCATGGCCCAGGGAGTAACGCCCAAGAAGTCTTGAGCAAGTGGTCCCAAGGCGGTTAGGTTACAGTTTGGTTTTACACATTTTAGAGAGATAGGAATTGCAGGTAAAATTATAAATCAATACATGGAAGGCGTACGTTGGTTCAGCCTAAAAAGGCGGGACTTCTGGGGGGGTTGCTTACAGGTTATAGGTGCATTCAAAGATTCTCTAATTTGTAATCGGTTAAAGAAATGAAGCTTTGTTTAGAGGCTTGGAAAGTTTTACTTTAAGATAAGAAAGTCTGCTAATCAGAGACAAGCCACAATATACCGACTCAAGTGATCTGTTAAGCAAATTGATGGCCTGCAGGGGATTTAACCTTTGCTGGGCATGGCCTCGGTCCCTGTTAATAATTTAGTATCTTATAATCCGAGGTGTGTCTGACCTTCTTTTTCTTTATGGCCAGGGACACAGTTTTAAGGTTTTTCTGGGGTCCCCTTGGCCAAGAGGGGATCCGTTCAGTCGGGGTGGGGGAAAGGGCTTAGGATTTTATTTTAATTCATGTTATAAAGGTTACAACTCAGGAAAGCCACATGGAGGCGATGCAGAGGGCAAGGTACTGGGGAGCGGGGCAGAGAACTTCTGTGTCCTCTCAGCGCACCGCCCTCCCAGTACCTAGATGTATTCAACAACCTGGAAGCTCTCTGAACTTGGCAGTTTTGGGGTTTTTATACTGGTTTCCACTGCATAAGCATGACTGAGTAAATCATTGGCTGTTGGTGATTAGTTCGATCTCCAGCCTCTATGCTCTCCCTAGAGGTGGTGGGGGGGGAGGGGAGTCCCGATCTTCTGATCATATGGCAGGCTCCTCTGCCTACCGGCCCCACCCAGAGCTATCTTAGGGGCCTGCCAATAGTCATCTCATTGCCACGAACTCAGGTATAGTTGAAAGGGGCTCATTTCAATAACGAGAGACACTCAGGAAATCCCGAGGGTGTTAGGAACTCTGTGCCAGGAACCTGGGACAAAAACCAAATATAATTGTCCCTCAGTACTGAGGGGGGCATGGGTTCCAGGCCCCTCTTCCCCGTACCGAAATCCGAGAATGCCGAGACCTTACATACAACAGCAGAGAGTTTGCATGTAACGTACGCACATGTTCCTGCACACTGTACTTGAAATCGTCTCTAGTTTACTTCTAATACCTACTACAGTGTCAATGTTACAGAGATATTTGTCATACTGTGCTTTAAAAATGTGTATTATTTTCATTGCTGTGTTGTTATTTGGGGGTTCTTTCCTAATATTTTTGACCCACGGTTGGTTGACTCCACCGGCATGGCCGCGGGTTTTCATCCCACCGCAGCGTGGCGTGCACGGACCGCTGAGCCCCGTCCCCACGTCTCTGACTCCGTGGGTCCGGGCAGGGCCTGAGAACGTACTTTAACGCGTTTCCACGTGCTGCCGACGGGGCGTCAGAGCGACCGCAGCGCAGAAGCTCCTTGAGCGACATGAAACGGTCGATCTCTCTTTCCCATGTCGCCCTGTGGACGTCAGTGCTTCTCCGCGTCCTTGGTCCTATGCGCATGTCCACGCTGCGCCCCCGGCAGGACGGCCCGCCACAGTGCCCCACGCTTCCGTGGAGCTCGGGCAGCGAGAGGGCATGTTGCACGCAGGGACGTAGCACGGCAGCGACGACGCACGCTGGGACGCTGCACACAGGGGTATCGCACGGCATTGATGATGATGCACGCAGGGACGCCGCACGCAGGGACGCCGCACGCAGGGATGCCGCACGCAGGGACGGCGCACGCAGGGACGACGCACGTAGGGGCGTCACACTGCAGGGACGTCGCACGGCAGAGACGACGCACGCAGGGTCGCCGCACGGCAGCGACGAGGCATGCAGGGACGACGCACGCAGGGACGATGCACGCCGGGCACAGCATGGCAAGGACGTCGCACGGCAGCGACGAGGCACGCAGGGACGACGCACGCAGGGGCATCACACGGCAGGGACGTCGCACGGCAGCGACGAGGCACAAAGGGATGTTGCACGCAGGGACATCGCACGGCAGCGATGACGCACGCAGGGACGCCGCACGGCAGGGACGTCCCTCGCAGGAATGTCGCACTTAGGGAAGCCTCGAAGGAAACGTGACGGAGACGGAAGCACAGGACCGAGCTCACCCGCTGGCGAGTCACCTCGCGGGAGGCCTGGCCAAGCCCCGCCGGCTGCAGGCGCAGGACAGGACCTCCGGGGCCTCTGCCGTCGGGTGGGCGCGAGCGCCTGCGGCCCGACACGAGGAGAGCCGGCGCTTCCCGGCCTCTGGCGCCTTCGCTCGGTTTCCCGGAGCTGAGCGGCCTGTGAGGGTCGGCGTTACCTTGTGTTTCCCTTCGGTTGTATTTTACTTTGAGTTTTGACTAATTTGTGTATGTGTGGAGTCATAACTTACCCAAGTTCTACCCTACTGTTCCGCAATTCCTCCTTTCCAGACCCAAACCCACTCACATCTACAAAAGCTCACTTTTCCCCAGACAGTCCACTAACAGGTTGGACAAGTTATCTTACGTCTAACTGTGGGATGAGCACCCCCAAATCCACTCTGACTTTGAGGCACGGGCGCTCCTGTGCTAAGAAAAGCGAGCTTTGAAGCCCTCGCGGGCCCCGCTTCGGTTTCTCTTTCCACACTTGCCCTGTCCGCTGCCCAATCCCCTAGGAGAGGATGTCTCAAGCCAGGGAGGCCCGAACGTCCTGGAACTCCCACCCTTCCCCTGGCTTTGCCTGACCTTGGAAGGGAGGGTGGGCAAGGGAGCGGAGGGAAGAAATACACTTAGGAAAGAGAAGACTCTAAGCGGTCTAGTGGAATGAGTTAGAGCATTTCCTTAGGACTCAGATGGCCCTGGGTTTGAACGCTGGTTTGCCTCTGACTAGCTCCATGAATTGGGGCAAGAAAATGTCTCTGCCTCAGTTTCTACTGGTGACATCTACCTGCTGCAGAGTCAGCACCGGGTAGCAGGTAGAAGTGTGCATTCTGTTGCCTTATTGCCTGGACTTGAACTTTGGCTTGTCATTTAGTAGCTGTAAGGCCTTGAACAAGCTACTTAGCCACTCTGTGTCCCAGCTTCTGGAGCTGTTGAATTGGTGTGATGATAGTAGCTGCCACATGTGAAACAGTATTTCTTATTTGAGGCCACTGAGTATCTGTGTAAGTACATTCTCCAAGAAGACCAAAATCAAATTAAAAAGAATGAAGCGATCCCTGAGCTCTCAACACTGCAGTCTGAAAAACACTGTAATGGAGGATGTTGATGACATTTTATAAGCCCTTTGTGTGTGTGTGTGTGTGTGTGTGTGTGTGTGTGTGTGTTCGTAATAAAAAAAATGTTGAATTGTAGACAACAGAAAATACAGTATTGATAGGTGCTTTTATTTTCTCCCAAGAAATGCATTTAATCAAAACAAATCAAAAAATAAAAAGGAGAATGAAAGAGGGAGCAGGTGCAGCTTAGAACCCAGGTGTGCTGGGAATGGACCCCCCAAAGCAGCGGGGTAAGGTGAGGGTCCGGACCAGCGGGGGCTCCGCGCAGTGGTGGGGAGACCAGGCTGACACACCAGGCTGGAAGGGGACCGGAGTCCTAAGTCGCCTTCTTCTGTTTGCCAAACTCAATGCAAAACTTTGTCAAATGAAACATTGGAAACTTTAAGAATCAATATAATGAGATAGCGAAAATGGATTTGAGTAAGAGTTTGAAGTCTAGAGGAAATATGATTAGCAGGTGGTAGTATTAGGGGCGAGAAGCCCTTGTAGACATGCATTTCCCACTGTGTTACTATCAGGAATAACTTCGCTCACTTGTTGCCATATAATTGTAGATCATCTGTAACAGGCAAGGGTTAGGCAAAGAAAAATTAACCTGATAAAACCCGACTTTTCATTGTGAAGAGCCAGAGAATGTCTACATTTGAGTAAATGCTATGTTAAGATAAATTGCTCACAATTAAAATGTTTGATGAAGTTGATTGAATGGCATTAGGTTGATAGAAATCATTCAAGATTTTGATATGAGACCAATACAAAAATGTCTGTGCAAAAGATGTGAGTAAAAAAGTTTGTCAAGGCACATGTATAAAAGAAAACATCCATACATCATCCTTTACATGCTTTTCCTGAGTATTCTGTGAATTTAAGTCTGGGGATCTTCAAATGTTAATTTGAGACAATAAATCATGTAAAGGAACTCTTTAAAAGTAGAAGGACCCCATTCTCCTCAATAGTTAGTTTTTAAACAGAGACATTTACTGTGCGGAGGGCTCTGTCTCTTGTCAGACTGAAGCTCCACCAGTTTCCTGAGCGGCTGTCGGTCTCTCGTGGAAGCCTGCTTTTCTTACGGTGTAAAATGATTGAAATATTAATACATTCCATGGTTTTCTTAATTCAAGCCACATGTTCAGATTCAAGGTTTAAATTCTCATTCCCTTATTTTCTAGGAAAGTTTAGCATTAAACAACAGGTATATTAACAAAATAATGCTATATGATTTAGAACTAAATAACTATTCTCAAAGAAACTTTCCTCCCTAATGAATAAGGATGTGAATTCCGAGTATATAGGGTACCACATGTGAAGAAGCTTGAGTTTGCCCCACCAGCATCTAGGGTGATTTTTACATGCATTCTCGCACTCATTTGTATGGAGAAGTTCATTTTCTTGGGAAAGATTCAACCAAGCACAAAACTAAAGTCCAGAGCAGGGAGAAGGGGAGAATGCAGGTGTTCTTAGTGAGAATATTGGCATCAGGAGATCCTTCTCTTAATCACTGGAGTTGGTGGAGTTGAAAACATCTTTTTTCTGTGAAACAAAAACAAAAAAAGTCATATTTAGAGAAATACCCACAAGAAACTGTGGCTTTCCCCTGGAGATACCAAACAAGGAACATTATGCATACTGGCTCCCAGTTTAATTTACTGAGCTTCTGGAATGAGCCACCCCTGCTCTATGTGATAAATAATGACAGCGAAAAGCAGGCATTTGTCTTAGGAACTCCTCATAAATTCAAAATGGTCCCCATTTTGACCACCCAGGAAAGGGAAACCCTTCAGTACAAATTGCAGTCTGAAAGCCTCTGGTATATGTCACTTACTTGTGTGACATTTTCAGTATTTTTTGTATCCATTTGCTTTGAGGATTCACGCATATAACGGACTTATTCTTCATCCAGAGTCTGGGGAGAGGAGGATAAAAATAAAAATAGTGTTATATTTTAGTTAATCCTGTACTTTTAATAAAGAAAAGAGTTGGGCAGGAGAATAATTATTCCTAGATGAAGTGAAATTGGAGCCAGGCAGTTTTGTGTTTGCAATAGGTGATTGTAGCCTGGGGTCTGAGGAATAAGAAACCGTTTGTGGAGAAGTGTGTGTGAGCCGGCGGGGCTGCGTCCAGAGTTGAGAGAATGTCCCGGGTCAGAGGTTCACGTTTTGTTGATAACATTTACACGAGTTGGAGAAGCGCCAAATAGCCAACTCCAAGGTTGGCTCACTTCTAAATTTATATCACAATATCTTTAAAATGTGCTTGTCCATTCTGGTTGGGAGAACAAAAAAGGCTATAGAAAACTCTCTTGAGAACCTTTTATCCAAAAAAAATGCAAAGAAATGTAATGTGGCGGGGGGAGGGAGCTGCAGATCGGTTGCTCTGAATGGCGTCTGCATCAGCGAGGCTTTCCCAGCTCTAAGAAATTAGGTCATCGCAAAAGCAACGATAGCTAATAGCTAATATTTATCAAGTACTTACAACGTGCCAGGCACCACGCTCAGCCGGTAACATGGCTTATCTCAACTCATCTCACAAAATCCTGTGCTGGAGGAACTATGGTTTCCTCACCTTTTGATGAGGAACTTGAGGCTCTGAGAGTTGAAATAACTGGTCCAAGATTGCACACAAATGCGTGACAGAGCAGGGCTCAGGTGAAGTCTATCTGACTCCGGAGCCCACACTTCTGGCCGCTGCTCTCGTTGAGCGTGGCCTGCACAGTTACCAAGTGCCAGATGTGGTGTTAAGTGCTTTATAACTGAAACAGAAGCGTGAGGCCTCCCGTAGGATGGGAAACTGGGAGACCTCAAACAACACACAATTTCTTGATGTGTAATTTTCTCAGCTACAGAATGGTAAACAGCAAGGATCCATTGATCTAACTTTGAAACTCCACCCTCATAAGCGAATCTCAGGTCAGAGGGCATGGAACAGGTTCTTGGGCAGAACCTTCCATTGGGTTTCTGAGCTCGTGATGGAAAAACAGATAACCAGCCATCTGGACTCACAGTATTTTCACCCCTCACTGGTATGAGTCTCTCATAATTTGCAGCTTTCATTTCTATATCTGGTTAAAATTCAGAAATGCAGACTTTGATGAGAAGATATGCAATTGACTTTTCATCATTACAAAACAATTGTAGTTAAAGCAGACAAAATTTATTTCCCTTGGTTGAGAGGTGAGAGACTTGAGTCATAACAGAGGAGATCAAATCAAAAGAAAGGAGTCCAGCGTTTTATACAGCCAGAGGAACTGCTCCCAAATAGGCCATGGCTAGACTTCACATTCTCTGAGTTTGGGGGTGATCATTGCGGTTTTGTTAGGACTTTTATTGGTAAAGACATTAGGGAAAGTATAATGCCTTCTTAATAAAAAATTTCCATATTTTTTTACGTCCCATATTTCTTGTTTACAAATTGAATACGATTGGTCCAAGGCCCAAAGCACTGGTATCGAAATGGGACAAACAAAAAGTAGCTGCTTACAAACATTCCGAAAGCCTAAAACAGTTCGTGGGAATAGCCAGCAGTAGAAGCCAAGTCAGGGCTGCCCTGGGAAAGACGCTCTGCCGGCCGCTGCCCGGTGCTGTGGAGAAGAGGCTTCGGCACGGGCGGTGACCTGGCCGGTGGGCTTCCGGCAGTTACTTAACCTCCCTCCCCCGCCCCAGTTTCTGTGCCTGGAAAGGACAACAGCAGACCTTAATAAAGCCGGCGCAGGAACAAATGAGCGCGTGCACGCCTGCGGGGCACTCGACTGGAGCTGCTGCAAAGCACGTTCTTAAAGATTAACAATTGTCATTCTTAGTTTGAGAATTTTTAGCAACACTTAAGTAAATCTCTTCGAGATTTGTGAGTAAGAATACTATAGGGTAGAATTAGGTCAGATCTTCATTGGAAGAAAGAAATCATAGCTATTTTTTCCCTGCAACTTACATGATTTCTGTCTTTGCACAACCGTTCCCACGGGGAAGGACTTGAAGCTGATCAATGAGGCGTGGGTGTACGAAATCCGAGATCTCTTGGATGCATTTGCACTTCAGGTTTGTGTAATAGGCCTCCAGAACCCCTGTGAACACAGAGTCAGTGACTGTCACCCCTTTGGCATGTAACTCACGACTGGAGCCTGATTATTAATCTTTCATACTGCACTTGAAGATTTAAAAATTTCAAGTCAGTGCTTCCACTCATATGCCTTTAGTTGGCATATTTCTGTTTGTCTTGGCTTGAGGTTTTCAATGTTTTCTATCAAAACCTTAAAATAAAATGAGCTTTTTAAAAACATAACACTTACTGAATTTGTGATAGCATTACGTTGGTACTCAGATGATTGTCCATATAATACAATTTGAGAACAGCCTTTGTAGGGACTTACAACTCAATTATAATTAATGCAACATAAGATCAACTGATCCTCTTCACTCCCAACACGCACAAACCAAAGGCATGACCTGATCACAGAGTCCTGGGGGCAATAACACGCGGTACCCAAATCCTCTCTCTTATCATACTCCCCCCACCTCCCCCTCTCTCTGAGAAGATGCCATGAAAGATGCTTTTTTAAATTTCGGTTTAATATGTTGGCCCTCCGTCTCGGTTGCAAATCGTCACCAAACAAAAGCCAACAATAAAAATTCAACACTATTTTTATTCAACAACAAAAGTTATTAATACTGCATGGTGCCATTAGATTCATTAGATTCCATTAAAATACGAGAGATGGGCATGAACTCAGTGGATTTTTAAAGAACCATGTATTGAATCCTCTTTATCTAGAGTGCCTACTACCATGCTTGACAAGTATTTATAAATGAAAAGGCCCAACTCTCAAGGTGATTACAATTTTGTGGGGGAGGCAAGAGAACAAAGACTAAAATGCCACAGCAGGTTGTGTTACGCCCAAGGTCTGCACTGCGTCCGGAGGACAGAAGACTTACTAGTAGCCGACTTTGCCAGGAGCAGTGGGAAAGCTTCTTGGAGGAGGAGAGAAATGAGGGTCTTGAAGAGTGAAAACATGTGAAGCAAAATAAAAATTAAGAGGAATAAAACCTCTCTGCATTTTAAGAACAAAATTTGTCCTCTAAACCTGAGCAGAGCATTTCTTTCTGCACAATCATCTATTCCTTCAGCCACATAAAAACTTAGCGTTGCAACTAGATATTTCTCTATTTACACACAGACAGCTGCCCCATTGAGACTTGGAAATCTGCTTCTTTGCAGAGCATGTGCCCGAGTCCCCCTGGTGTGCTTACGATGGTTGGCATCAGATCTGACCACATGGAACTGCATTAAGAACGTTCCCTGCAAGAGACTGGTTGAGGTCAATTATCCCTAAATCCTATAAAGGGTTTAGTCAGAGGCGTAGCCTTGAGAGGCAGAACAAAGAAAAGATACATGTCAAAAATTAGTTACAGCAGCAGCTGGATCTGAGAAAGCCCAGGAATATACAGGCTAAATATACAAGTCGCGTGAACATTGGCCTTCCACTGTCTCCTCCTCCAGTGAATAAACATCTTAACCACATAAATGCTTCCAGTTTCTAAGCACCTTACATTTAGAAATCTAGAAGCAACTGAGAAGGTTTTTTCCCCGTTAGTCAGACTTCCTCCACAAATAATTGAAAGAAATCGAAATGGCTGAAGACTTTCTATTCAAAGGGCAGTGAAAACGTAAGTGCGAGTTCTCACCCTGGACTGGAGAGAGGCTGCTGCCCAGCAGCAGGAGAAGCAGCGATGCTGGGAGGACGCTCATTCTGCCCGGAGGTGGAGTTCAGACTTCGGCTCCGAGCCCACGCTGTGGGGCTGCAGTACCAGAGAGTCCTATTTATTTACACCAGTAGGGGCCCTCCCACTGCCCTCGTCTGCAGTAGGTCAGCTGCATCATCAGTTTTAAGAGCCCCCAAATATTGCTGAGCTTGCTTTTTCTTTAACTTCTCTTACAAGCTTCATGAATTTGTTTCAGAGCACTATAATCAAATATTTCTTGAAAATGTAGACTCTAGGTGCCAGATGTGGGAGAAATTTCAGGGTAGGGAGAGAGGAAAAAGATGTCAGTCTGGAGGCTCGGAGGCACTCTCTTTAGGGTCCCTGTGGGGGCCTGTGGCTTTATTGCTCCTCTCAGTGAAGGGTCCGCCAAGTTTCTCAAAGGCACTGAAATGCACACTGCATGGCATTAGCGACTCTGCCAGGCACGTCCTACATCCAGCACCTGCGAGAGAGTCTAGCGGTGCTCAGTGAGCATCTGCGCACCTCACGAACGTCTCCTTACGTGCGTGGCGTAACCCCCATGCTGGTTACACTGCTGATTTCCTACCAATTGCCTCTGCCTCTTATTCTACTCTCTGAAGTGTATGATTGCATATATAGTCTGGCCGTCATGAAATTCTTGCAAGGGGGCAGTCTGTGTCCCCTCCTTTCTCTGGCTGTCGGGTGCAAGTCAACGGGCTTGAGAATCACGTGCCGGTGGAGGGAGTCACTAGAACTTCATCAGATGTGGAACCCCATATTTCAGTGCATTTGATATAAGCACATGTGAAGTTTGGTTTTGAACCAAACAGTACACAAACAGTACATGAGGACAATTAACCCACAGCCTTAACTCACTTGCTACGAGCTTTCCGACTAAAAAATAAAAATATGTGGACAGTGGCTAATCTGGCTTTAAGGTACCACTGAACTTCCCCGGGAGCGGACAAGCATGATGTATCAAACCAGATACAATGGTTTTTTTTTTTTTTTTGGAAACACTGAAAAATCAGAGGTTTGGGGTTTCTGGTGTGACGTCCTAAACAATTTGGTTTCTTTTGTTTAGCAATTAGCATTGTGGATGTTTAGCATCCTAGGTGGGGTGGGGGTGGTAAAGCCACACGACCTTCCTAGATCAACGGTTCTCCATTGGCCTGAGTGTAGGCAGCCCAGCCCGTTGTTTGGTTCTAGTTGTTAGAAAGTTCTTCCTTATGTGTTGTGAAAGTTGCTTTCCTAGTAGTTTAGTCATTTTGTCCTAATTCAACCCCATAGCACTACAGGAAACAATTCTGAATGCTCTTCCGTGTGATAGCTCTCCCAATATTCAAAGGCAGGGTTTGTCAGTTGGGTTCTCTGCAAAGCGGATGCTGAGATGGACAGTGGAGGGAGAAGAGTTTGCTCAGAATAACTCCTGTAATGGATGGAAGAGGGGAGCAGGCAGAACTGGGCCGGTGAGCCTCAGATCGCAATGCTGATCTGACACAGTCTGTGACAAGAGAGCTCCAGAGAAAAGACCGCCTGTTAGAGGAGCCCCAGACGATGGCAGAGATGTCCAGAGCCCACGATGCCTGAGTGTTCCGTCCTCGGCCGGGCATCCTCAGAAACAGCTCTGGAGCCCATCAGCCAACTCCACTCCTCTGCCACTGGCCAGAGTCATGTCCTCGCGGGAGACTGAGGAGTGCACCTCCCTGCCTGTCACACAGGGTTATAAACTGGAGGTTAAGAGCACAAAGTATGGGTCCCCCAGTCAATGGCTTTGGACAGGTCACTTAATTTCTCTATGCCTCATATTTACCAGTTTTCACATGAGGATGGTACTAAGTTAAAAGACTGTTTGGAGAATGAAAACACCTAGTATATGTAGAGTGTTCAGCATGTAGAATATATTCAAAAAATAGCCAGTCTGTCTGTCTTTTTGTCTATTCACCCGTCCACCCATCCACCATCAGTAGATCTTACCAACGTCCACTGCAGAGCCCACGTGTGCACACTTCAAAGTAAATCCCTCTATTTCTTTGACGTCATAACACAGTTCGAAGCTCCCTCACCATCTTGGTTTACCTTTTTGAAACCTGTCGCTCTTTCCTGTTGTTTCTCGTAAGTCCTGACGACCCTTTCGTTTGCTGCACCATGACCTCTCTGACCACCCCTGCTCTCACACGCACACGCGTGAGCACTACCCTGCCCAGGATGGCTTTGCCAGTACAAAGAAGAGGAAGCCCATCACCTCATCCGTGCCGGGCCCCGCCCTTCTCTTAATGCATTCCTAGACTGCATAACATCATTTAGGTCACTTATATTGTGTTGGGAGGCAGTAACATTCCTGGTTTTGTTTGAAAATGGTCATTTTCTGACACTCTCATTCATTTCACTCTGTGTGATTTGATCTGGAGATAGTTTACATTTGCCTCTGTACTAAACAGGATATGTCTCCTTGTTAGAGCAGAGACGAGTGACACTGACAGGAATGGAAGAGTGTAGAAACAAAGGTACCTCGAAGGGAGCTCTGAAAAGACCCAGGAAACTCCTAAATTGGCTTTTACTATAACAAGAGCACCAGGTCAAGGAGCTAATTCCAAAGTCTAAAATCTGATTTTAGTTTCTTTAATGCCCAAAGTTCTGGATTTAGCTTATACTGATCAAAGAGGTCTTATATCTGTCCTCCCCAAGATGGGACTGGAGGTCGGGCAGCTCTCTGATAGCCAGATGATTCTAGAAGTTTCAAGTCGGACATTCCATGATATCAACTATAGTAGAGGTATAAATTTCAAAAACTTTGAAGCCAAGAAGAAAAAATGTTTGAACCAATCGCTTTTGGACTCAAATGGAAAGAATTTATTTTTAAAACAGCTTTTGTAGGTACCTTTATTTGGAAACATAAATATGTGTGACTGGGTTTATATCAAACCTGATTTTTATGGTCAGATACATAAAAACTTGGGAAAATGAGAACATTATGGGGTAGGTTTTTTCCTTGACTTTGAAATCAAAGCAGATTCTCTCCCAACCCAAGAAAAGCTTGGTAGTTTAGTTCCAAGCTTAAAGTATGGTCCAACGACTGGCATCATCGGCTTTACCTGAAATCTAGATAAAAATGCAGAATCTCAGGCCCCGCATGCTAGCAAGGTTCCCAGGTGATCTGAATGCACCTTACAGTCTGAGAAGCAGGGGCCAGGCCCGGCACAAGGAGCCGAGTTTGCTGTGACATGCTGCTTCTGGATGAGCACCGAGCATATTCAAATAATCTTCAGAGACATGTTTGGACAAGTCGTCTCCTCAGAATATCATACACAGATGCCTCAGTGAAGGAGGAAGGGACAAAAGTCCTCAGTGAGACCTAAATGCAGAGTGATGACAACAACAAGGAGAAACCTCTCCCTCAAGATACCAAAAGTGAGATGTCACTAAAATATGAGATGGCGTAACTGGCCAAAGTATCTGGCAATCTAGGCAGTCAACAGGCATTGAACAGAGGGTCCACGGTAGAGTTTTAACGCATTAACTGCCATGTGAGTTGCATTTAACCCATGCTAGTTTCGAGCCTGGGTGTTGTGAAGCATACATACTTCACACGCCTCTTTACCTTGGGAGCCACAGGAACCATTTTTCCAAGTTGCACATAACTCACACACAGAAAACAATAAAAAATAACAAATTTTTCATCAAATTAATAAGGATGTTTTGTTTTCAAAGTTTTTATTCTATTTTTGTAATAAAACATTGTGGCCCCAAGGAAAAAAATTTCCTTTTCTGGAGGCCCTGAGATCAGACAGTCTGGTTTGTATTCTGGGTCCAGAACTCATTTGCCTTGTCAACTTCCCCAAGCCACAGTTCCTCTTGTGACAAGGACAATGGGATGAGCATCAGTAACACCACCTCAGAGAATCGTGTAGGTTACGTAACAGTGCTCAGAAAGTGCTTTAATCCGTCTTTGCGCAAATAGCAAACACTCTACTTTTTACCTTTGTGGAAACACAAAAATTTAAAGTACATGAAGAAGCCATTTGGCCTCTCTTGTGAGTCAAGCTCCTGACATGAGTTAAAATGTCACTTAGGTTTCCATGGAACACATGCATGAATCCTTGAGTTTATGATTCCAGAGGTTCTGTGGTCAAAAGCTGTACCTCTTGGACACTAATCACCCCCCCTTTTTCTCCACTTTCCCCAGAAGATACCTGTGAAGGTTTGCATTTGTTACAATTGCACTGTAGTTTTACAAAGGAGGTGTTTCATTATTTGTCATAATCTTCTTCTTATTTTATTTACTTACTTTTAAGACAGCTAATATGCCGAGGTATAATCGATACAAAGAACTGCTCCCATTTAAGGCATGCAGTTGGATGAGCAAACCTATTGTTTGCCACACAGTGGTTTTAAGACACACACCTGTGAAAAAGACATTTTTCAAAGATAGTTAAATTCGTATTTCAAGTGACGGTTAAACCCAGTTCAAACGCAGTGAATCCCACATAAACCTAAAACGTGTCTGCCGGAGGCTGTGGCCTGTCAGGGTGGGATTCTCCGGGAGACCGCCAGGCGGCAGCATTACTTATGGAACGGTTGGCGGGAAGGCCAGGTCCGTCCGCGGGTGCAGAAGACCCTGTCCCTGCGCTGACAAGGGGGCTGTGGCGCATGTTATTTCAATATTAAAATCAGCTATTTGGTTTATTGATTTTAAAAAAATGTTGTGATGTTTAAGATTTTTTGATTAGGCCTACACATTAATCAAGGAGAGGAGAAAACCCCCTAAAAATCTGAAATAATCCAACAAATTCTGGGCCGAATCCAACTTCCTGGCCCTGAGGTTGCAAAATCAGATTGCACATCAGCTCTCTGGCAGGAGAGCACACTGGTCCCAGCAGCAGCTGGGTTTGAACCTTCTGTGATTAGGAAGTTTTCTGAGAACAGTGGGGCCACCGCATACCAGTGTCAACGTGATGATCAGGCAGTTGTGCTTGTGTCTTCAAAGCACAGCGAATGAAGTCAGCATTTGCAAAATATGCATCTTGTGTCTTCTGATTTTATAATGTACATGTTATGTCATCACCTGCTTTTTTCGCTTAGCACATGTTTATGTCATAACCGTGAATGGAGTCCTGGACATTATCGATGGAAGTCAATGGTTTCATTTTCCAGCAAAGCCATCCCTATTCAATTTGGAAAATTTGGGGCATATCTCTCTGTTCCCTTAATATCTGCTAATCCTGAGACCCCAGATGCCCAGGTAGTCTGAGTCTCACACTCCTTCGCCGGTTTCTTCGCCTAACCAGGCATCGTCCTCCTCCTCTCACTGCGCTCTCCCCGGCCAGCGCGTCTCTTCCCGACCCCTCACCTCCACGTGTGAGTCCACTCGCTTGGAATCGAGCCAACGGTCCACTCACTGGTCATTTCTTCACGGCAGCCTCTTAGAAATCTTCAGCTAATCGTATCCCAAAACTGAACTTAATTCCTCAAAAATCTACTCTAGATCAAGTACTACCAGTCTTAGTAAATGTATCATCGTTCACCTAGTTGCTCCAAAACCTGCTCGGAAACCAGGAAGCTATCTTTAACTCGTTCATCTCCTTTAATCCCTGTATCTGTTTGGTCTCCAAGAGTTGGCCCTTGTATCTCTTAAAATATCCCAACTCTGTGCGCTTTTCTCCAGTGTCATTGCCACCTCCTGTTCCTAGCCACCGTCGTCTTTCGTTCCAACTAGTACCATCGCTCAGTAACTGCTTCCGTCCAGCCCCGATCCGAGCCATTTTCCACGCTGCAGGCAGAGCCGTCTTCTCAGAACACGAGGCTGCTGCGTCCTCGCTCTGCTGCGAAGGCTCCGCTCGTCCTGGTGTGGGTGGGTCCTCGCTGGATCCCGACGTTCTCTTCAGCTTCCTCTTCTGCCCGGCTCCTTTCTCTCCACTCCGGTTTTCACACAGGCTGGTGCACAGCTGGTGCACAGGTGGATCGGAGGGCTCTTTGCAGCCATCCTGCCTGCCACCAGGGGTCTGAAGCTCACAGGTGGAATATAGTCTGCAAGGAATCCAATTTTATATTCCAAATGAATACAGCCGGCCCTCCGTATCCATGGGTTCCACATCTGTGGATTCAACCAACTACAGATCAAAAATACTAAAAAAAATTGTGAACATGTACAGACTTCTTTCCTTACCATTATTCCCTAAACAGTGCAGTATAGCAACTATTTATACAGGATTTACATTGTATTAGGTATTATAATAATCTAGAAATGATTTAAAGTATACAGGAGGACTTGTATAGGTTATTGCAAACACGATGCCATTTTCAATCAGGGGCTTGCGCATCCGTGGATGCCGCTACCTGCAGGGGTCCTGGAACCAATCCCCCACGGATACAGAGGGACAATTGTACTGCTGTCCTCATTGCAGCACTTAGATATTGTTAATGTTTTTTCCTCTAGCTCTACTCCTGAGACTTCATTTCTATTTATCCTCAATAATAGTATTGTGGCTGAGCTAGAAATGGAACATGGATATTTTTGAAGCTTAATGTTGGACAACACCCTACCTTCCTCCGGCATAGAATGTGTTCACCACGGGGCCTCAACTTGTTACTGTATAATTAAGAAAAATTTCCGCCAATAACCTCCAAATTTACTATACTGCCTCTCCCTTTCTGGCTGTGTGGTATCTCACATGCGATATCTTCCGGATTCCATGACATCTTTTTGACACTGTTATTCAGATATTCTTATCTCTGTTTAGTGAATAGATTTCAGTATCTGATTCAAACCTCTTCTCTCTTCCAGCCAATGTAGATGAAAATTTTGATTACAGAGGCTCGGAGTGGGTGAGAGAAGCACAGCCTGATTGTTCTAGGCTTCCTCGTCCCTCTTCCAGGCACTGGCCGGTCAGGAGGGATGGGGGATGGACTGGTGATCTTTCATGGCAAAGTGGCAGTCCCCACCGGCCCTGTTACTCACCACTGCTCCTCTGTGAACACCATGGATGCGGCTACGCGGCAGGACTGGAGACCCTGCGGAGTCTCCCTAATGCAACGCAAACTAATGTGAAAGGTTTGACTCTGGGCCGGCCCCTTCCACAACGCTTCAGCCCCTACCCACAGGGGCACACTCCGCAGCCACTTGTTGCTGGGGTCGCCTCGCTCTATGCCAACCCCTTTGGAGGTAGAATACTGGCAAGACAGCCAAGCCTGGTCATTTCTTGCAGTGTCCACTTGACCCACAGAAGACTAAAGGACCATTGCCATGCCAGACAGTGGAAAGTCAGCCTGCCTCAATGGTACCTCTTCTCTTAGTTCCTTGTCTTCCTATTTCTCCTTCTCTAGGTGCCAACGACATCCAGCACTCTGCTGCTTTAGTGGCTTGCCAAAGTTCAGAAGAGAAAGGAGAGGGCACGTCTGCTCTTACACACCTGGCAATCTCCCGAAGCTCCCTCCTCTCTCTAGTCTTCCCCTTACATTGACTGGGGTGCCGGTGGTGGGCAGGTGCCTCTGGGTAGCCCAGTGGGAAGGTGGTTGGCCCTGGTGCTAGTGATGCTCCGGACAGAGAACGTGGCCACAGAGCAGACCCCGTGGGTTAGTTGCCCACCAACATTTATTTCTGCACTTCCAGCTTTCTAACAGAACACGTTTGAATATCCAACCTCTTCCACACAGAGTGTGCTTCAGATGGGGCTATTCCAAGACCCTTGGGGGAAATCCTCATTATCTAAAGCCACTCATGAGAATTGCACTTTTCTGAAGAATTGGGGTCTGGGAAAGACTTTCTTACTTTAATTCTTGAAACAGAGATGATATGAGAGGCAGCTTCTTCCTGCCTTTGGACATTGTCCTCGGATTAGGTCCACTCGTGGCACAAGGTGGCTGCAGCAATTCCAGGTGTTATACCCAACACATGGAAGTGATCCTTGCCAAAAGAATATAGAACGTCTTCTTATTTCTTTTAATGATAAACTGTGTTATTTTATCCAAAAAGTTAAAAAATACACCATTTCCAAATAAACACATTCATTTTGCCCCCATAGAAAAACCTAAATATCAATACATTAAAAAGATATGATTTAGGCAATTAATTGTGAAGGCTAAAAAGGCTTAACCTAATAATCAGTAAAACATTCTGTTTCAATCAATTAAAAATACTTTTTAAATAATCCATCATTTTTTTTATGTCTCCCAATATCCTTTATGTCCTCACCCTGGTAATCACTACCCTGATTCTATGTGTTTGACTTTTTTAGATTCTAGGTATAAATGAGATCATGGAATATTTTTCTATGTGTGTCTGGTTTCTATCACTTAGCATAATGTTCTCCAGGTTCGTCTATACTGTCGTAAATGGCAGGGTCTCCTTCTATTGTGAAGCTGAACAGTCCTCAGTCATGCGTATAGACCACCCGCTCCCTATTCATTCTTCCATCCATGGACACTTGCGTTGTCGCTGTGTCTCGGGTTTAGTGAGTAATGCTGCAATGAACACGGGGTGCAGATATCTCTTCAAGGTACTGATTTCCTTTGGGTACATACCCGGAAGAGGGGTTGCTAAATCATAAAGCATTTCTCTTGTTAATTTTTTGAGGAACCTCCTTACCATTTTCCATAATGGCTGTGCTAGTCTACACTCCCACCAACAGTATACAAAGTTCCCTTTTCTTCACACCTTTGCCAACATTAGTTATCTCTTGTCTTTTTGATAATAACCATTCTAACAAGTGTGAAGTGTTACAGAGATGGTGATATTATTTGAGACAAAATTTTCTTTATCGTTTAAGCCACTTTAGATACATTTTTGGTTACCTGGAAAATCATGTGAATGGACATGATTAGTGTTTTTGCTTGTCAGCTTCAGATCTCACCTCCCTTCAGGACAACAGGAAAAATACCATTTCATTTCCTGTTACGCTGCCCTCTTTTTGCATCCATGATACACAGAGGAACTTCGCTTGTTTTGTTTTTAAAAAGTAGAAAACAAATTTTTGAGTATGATAAGGTCCATAGAGGATGTATCATGGGGTACTCAATTCCCCATCTCTACTCAAGCTGAAAGACTGGGACCACTAAGAGAGGTGTTCAAATGATACATTGAGGACACTGTGTGATCACATCTCTGGACACAAGCATGCTTGTTTGGAGCCCAGGGGATGTTGTCTGAGGAAGTGGGATAGAAAAATGGGGAGATGGCCATTCCGCCTAAGTGCTCTGCAGGCAACGGTACAGCTCTGAGATTATGAAGGCTCAGGTGACAGAGCGGCATCCTCACAGAAGGTTCTAGCAGGACAGCAGCAATGTGTCTTGACAAGGAGACTAGAGCAAAAGTTGCCAACAGTCTTTTTTCACAAGGATGCCCTTTCGAAGTGTGGGACAGAGGTCCTGTAGGTAAGCAGGTCACAGTTACAGATGTGGAGTATTGATTCCTATGACTGCATCTGTAAGCAAAGTCTGTGGCTTTCACACTTGCAAGCTGCACTCTCCTGTGGGTCACAAATGAAGAAAAAGCTCATTCAATCTTTCTCCAGGGTTCGGTTTTACTTAGGGCCCATGGGTGAACTAAATCATGGTCAAAGCTCTCTTCTTGCTTCCCAAAGAGCAAACGTTTGAGAGTCTACTATTATGCAATGTACAAAAAATATGTGATCTGTGCCCTGTAAAAGTTAGCTGAAATTTACCATGCTTGACTGCATGTACTTGGGTTCCTAAACTCAACACATCCTGGCCATGAGCTTAAAAGCACAAACTAGAATTACTTTTACTTGGGATATCCCAGAGTGGTTGAAATTTTCTAAGACAATATGTCTTCTTCATTATAAAGCTTAAGAAATCATAGTAGAGAACTCAAAAACAGTAGCTGCCCTCACTAAATTAAGTCAATGGAAACTAGGGGGTCATGTCCACAGACCTTCTGTCTGCCTCAATGATATGCAAAGGGACTTTGTTTTGTTGGCAAAAAAAAAAAAAATGTGTTGCTGGTAAATGTTTCATAACTAGCTTTCTGGAAAATAGAAAGTTCTGACTTGCGGTATTTGCCTATCTCTGTGATGTATATACTCTCACCTGGCAATTTCAAACCACCCGAGTGAGGTCACTGGGTGTGGAAGTGGGGAAGGTGAACAGCTAAACCCGCAGCCCTAGCGGCAGCCCACACACCCAGGCCTGCCCCGCTGCCTGCCAGCACAGCCAGACCACTGTGCCTGGGCCTTGTGGCCTGGAATGTTCTATTATGGCCAGAGGGAAGCTTTCAGGCTATGCTGATGTCCTTTAGCTCTAATGACAAAGCTGACATAATGGATCATTTTTATTCAAGTATAGAAGAATCCCCGACCAGCCCATTGTCTCAAAACTTTTATTGTTGGCCTGTTTGTAGACGAGACAAATTGTTCCAATGATTCCTCCTCCAAAGAAATGGTGCTACCAGGGCTTTTGCCCTGGGCTCAAGGGACGTGGGACAGCTCCACAGACCCAGGTGTCCAGGGTGGAAGGGGAAGCCGGGCCTCTGTGGGCTTGAAGCCTGATGTCCAAGAGCTTACTCTTCTCCTCCTCTTCGTGACTCACTCAGGTGGTTGGCAGAGATACATTCACATGACTGAAACCTTGCCCTTCTGACTCAAAATTCAGTACTCTTTCTGGAGCCCCTGAGCACTTATACCCACAGCGAGTATTGTCAAGAGTCAAATGTCACTTCCTAAGGCAAAACAGCCTGCTATGACATGGCTGTCAGTACAAATTCCACGTCACCCAGCAGCAACATTGACCTTTTGCTGGTGCTCAGAGAGTGGCACTGCCCTGGTTTATCTCCTGCCCCAGCCCAATCTCTGTGTTCTATCTCCAATACCTGTTAGAAATGCCTATGTCCTCTTACTTCCAAGAAGCTCACTGTCTGCCCTCACCTCTGGGGAAGCAGGGTCCCTCCCCTCCCCTTGACTGGTTGAGGATGGAGCTTTTGACCCAACTGGTAATACCACCGTGACATGTGTTCCTCTATACAAGAGCACCCTTGTCTTCAAGCACACCAAGATTTTCGCCAAAATCAAGAGACTTAAGATTTAAGAGCTCTTTCTTCTTAAAGTGACCACTTAAACTCTGACCTCCAAATTTTCTCATCTATAAAAAGGCATACACAGGGATATTATAAGAAATTAATGTATGTGAAAGTGCTTCATAAAATATTAAATGATTTTGAAATTTAAGGTAGTTTTCTATCTCACCATTGCTCCATTTATACATTCCCATTAACTTTCATTTCTGAGGTCCACTTCCTCAAACCACATAAATTGATTAGCTTTGCTTTGGAAGGTTGGGTCTCGGGGGATGTCCCCTCATTCATTGTGACAGCACCAGTGATGAATCTCAGACTTTGGCGTGATTTCCAACAGAGGGCACCTACAGGAGATGCTGTGAGACAATGATTATTACTCTCCTTCATACTGTAATTTGGAAGTGATTCTGCTCTTTCGAGCCTAGTTGGCTTGTCAAAAATTTTTTTTTCTTTATTATTATTATTGTTATATGGATAGCTTTTATAATGCTTTAGTCAGGGCTATTAGTGTGCTCATCACCCAAATATAGTTCATTGTCATGTTAGGTAGGTTTCTTATCCTTCCCTTCCTACCCTTTGCCCCTTGTTAATTTCCAATGATTTTTACTTCTTTCTGTGCCTGTGAATTAGTTCCAAATTATTAAAGAGTACATGTGGTGTTTGCTTTTCCATTCCTGAGATACCGCACTTAGGATAATAGTCTCTAGTTCTATCCAAATTGCTGCAAAAGACTAATTTGTTTCTTTTTATAGCTGAGTAGTACTCCATGATATTTATATATATATATGTATACCACATTTTGTTAATCCACTCATGAACTGATGGGCACTTGGGTTGATTCCACATCTTTGCAATTGTAAATTGTGCTGTAATAAACATTTGAGTGCAGGTGTCCGTTATGATAAAATGACCTCTTTTCCTTTGGGTAGATACCCAATAGTGTGGGATTGATGGATCAAATCAAGTCTACTTTTAGTTCTTTGAGAAATCTCCATACTGTTTTCCATAGAGATTGTACTAATTTGCAGTCCCACCAACAACGTATAAGTGTTCCTTTCTCTCTGCATCCACACCAGCATCTATTGCTTTCGGACTTTTTAATAAAATCCATTCTAACAGGGGTAGGGTGATATCTCATTGTTGTTTTAATTTGCCTTTCCCTGGTGATTAATGATGCTGAGCATTTTTTCATGTTTCTTGGCCATTTGTTTATCTTCTTTTGAAAAGCTTTTGTCTTTTGCCCACTTTTTAATGGGGCTACTTGTTTTCTTCTTGCTGATTTATTTGAGTTCTTTTTAGATTCTGGATATTAGCCCTTTATTGGATGCATAGTTTGTGAATATTTTCTCCTATTCTGTACGTTGTCTGTTTGCTCTGTTGATTATTTCCTTTGCTGTGCAGAAGCTTTTTAATTTAATCAAGTCCCATTTATTTATTTTTCTTGTTGCCGTAATTGCCTTTAGGGGTCTTAGTCACTGTCATCACTTCTATTCAACATTTTACTGGAAGTCCTAGCCAGAGTAATCAGACAAGAGAGAGAAATAAAGGATATCCAAATCGGGAAAGCGGAGGTCAAACTATTGCTTTTCATTGACAATATGATCTTGTATTTATTAATAGAAAATCCCAAAGACTCCTGGAATTGATACATAAATTCAGCAAAGGCTCAGGTTATAAAATCAATGTATGCAAATCAGTAGCATTTCTATATACCAATAACAGTCAAGCTGAGAGTGAAATCAAAGACTCAATATCATTCACAATAGCTACAAAGAAAATAAGATACTTAGGAATATACTTAACCAAGGAGAACTCTGAAACCTGAGGAAAGAAATTGCATATGACACAAACAGATGGAAAAACATATCATGTTCATGGATCAGTAGAATCAACATCTTCAAAATATCCATCCTGCCCAAAGTGATTTACAGATGCAATGCAATCTGCGTCAAAATATCAGCATCATATTTCAAAGATCTAGAAAAAATAATTCTACACTTTGTTTGGAACCAAAAAAGAGCCCAAATAGCCAAGGCAATCCTAGGCAAAAAGAATAAATTTGGAAGCATTACATTAGCAGACTTCAAACTATACTGCAAGGCTATAATAATCAAAACAGCATGGTACTGGTACAAAAATAGAGACATAGACCAATAGAACAGAACAGAGAACCCAGATATAAAATCATCTACCTACAACCAACTGATCTTCGGCAAAGCAGACAACAACATGCACTGAGGGAAAGAAGCCCTATTCGATAAATGGTGCTGGGAAAATTGGATAGCCACATGCAAAAGAATGAAGCAGGACCCCTATCTCTCACCACTCACAAAAATTAATTCAAGATGGTTAAAAGACTTAAATGTAAGGCATGAAACCATAAAAATTCTAGAAGAAAATGTAGGAAAAACTCTTCTAGATATCGGCCTAGCCCCATTTTATTTTTATTCTTGAATGATTGTTTACCTGGCATATTAAGTAAAAAGTGATCTTGCATATTTTTCATCATGTTTAGTGCAATACTATAAACCTTGAATAACACCATGGGACCCATATGAAGTGCCACTAGTGATGCTAGAAGTGCTCCCAAGAAGCAGAGAAAGTCATGACATTGCTAGAAAAAGCCGAATTGCTTGATAAGTATCAAGATTGAGGTCTGCAGCAGTGGTTGTCTACCATTTCAGAGAGATGATTCATCTTGTAAACTGACAACATAAATTTATTGATAAATTTATCATAAATTTTATCAATAAATATAGTTCAGTACTGTGGGGAAAAAAGATTAATAACAGTCTCTAGCTGCTGTCTCAAGGTTCAGATCAGTCTGAATAATGGTCAAAAACTGTGCCCAATTCTTGCCTTTTCTTCTCCTTCATTGTTAAATCTCTGTGGCTTAACACAATAAAATGAAATTCTCATTTGTGTCTCAGTCTAATATGTGTTGGGTGGCTCTCCTGAATGGCTTCCCTCCACCCAGTGACTCAGGGATCCTTGCTCCTTTCATTTTATGATTCTGCCATTCTGAGTTCTTTCCAGGAAGACCATTGGCTATTTAGCATGTTTGGGTTTTTGTTCATTTGTTTGTTTTTTTCCAGACAAACCTAGAAGTGGAGCACATCTACTACATCGTGTTGGTCATAAATCCAGCTGTGTGGCTCCAAAGGAAGTTGGGAAATGTAGTGATCCTGTGTGCTCAGCAGGAATGTTTAATGAATCTGTGGCATTGTCTCTGCCACATCAGGGCATAGCATTCTTGATTGGGAGTTAGTTTTTCTTAGTAGCTTAAAGATTTTATTTCATTTTCTTTTGGCATCTATTGGTGTTCATGAGAAATTCATGATCGGTCTGCTTGTTCTTTTGTTGATAATCTGTCTTTTCTCTCTAGCATCATTTAAAATTCTTCCATTTGTCTTTGATGATCTGTGGTTTTGCTCTCATGGGTCCCTTTGTAGATTTGTTTTTATTTATCCTGATGAGAAGTCAACATGCTTTTTCAATAGGGGCAAACTTTTAAAAATAATCTGGAAAATTCTGAGTCAGGATATCTTTGAATACTGATTTTCTGCCATTCTCTGTTCTTTCCTTCAGAGACTTTTCAGTCTATTTTCTGTCTCTTAACTTGTTATTCATATTTTCCATGTTTAATCTATTGTTTAACCCATCTATTAAGTCTTTTATTTCAGTGAGAACATTTGTTTATTTCTGGGATATTCACTTTTTCCCCCCCAAATCATCCTGTTCTTTTTTTCTTGTTTTATGAACTATATTTCTTCATCTCTTTGAACATTTTAAACTTTTTTGAAGGCCCTTCAGATTAATTTTCAAATTAAAATTCCTCTACTATCTGTAGTTTATTTGGTGTGAATTATCCTATTTCTTAAGTCTGTGGGCTAGCTTCCTTGAATCACTTTTTCCATGGGAGTCACATGGATGCTTTAAAATTGTTTCATAGCTTTCTCTGCTGGGGCCTAGGGTTGTTTTTGTTGTTATTGTTGTTGTTGTTTTGTTTTTTTAATGTTGCCCAGGCTGAACTTTGAATTCCTGGGCTCAAATGATCCTCCCACCACAGCATCATGAGTAGCTGGCACTACAGGTGTGTGCCACTGAGCTCAGCTTGAACCAGTTCTTATGTTGCTTTTTGTCTTTGGGTTTCTTAATGGCAAAGATAGTATATACAATTTAAAGCTCATGCTCAGAAAGGCTCGGAGTTCTGCTTTCTTGAGAATAACTTATCTAACCTTTCTAATTAGGGAGAATTTAGCTAGAAGAAGTAGAATTAGAGGAATTTAGCTGGAAGAAGTAGAGTATGATGGTTAAGAACAGATTCTCAAATCAGACCGACTTGAGTTCAAGTTCTGACTTTATCAGTTAGTAGCTATGTGACTTCATTAAACTTATCCAACTCCTCTGAGCTTATATTTCCTCATTGTAAAGCAGAATAATACCTACTTCTTGGCTCATGGATGTTAGCTATGATTTCTAGCTGCGGATCAGGGACAAAAGAAAATTTCTTTGTACTAAATACCCTTGCCCAAGGAGGCCATAAGGTCCTGCAGGAAGACCTACTGAATGAGTTGGTCAAGAGAAATATCTGTAAAAATTGGAGAAATGCCCTCCAGTGGTCAGTCTCAGGCAAACATCAAGGGGGAAAAGTACGAATGCTTAAGACATGGCTGTCTCCCCAGCTGAGTGCTGTTGTTTCTCACCATCTTCCCCAGCCGCTCAGTCAACAGGAACCCCATGGTCAATGGCAGCAGCATTTGAGGTATCGAGCTTCATGATGACCAGCGCAATCCACCCAAGGGCAGAAAAAATTCTTACTTCCAGACTTTTAAAAAGTGCTAAATGAATACTATAATCATTTAAGTATGACTTTTGAAGATTATTGGGTTGCAAAATATGAAGTGGAAACAAAATTAATCACTTTTTTTAATTGGTCTTTATCTCATCATTAATGCAAATCTTAAAGTGACTTCACTAGGAATCTAAAACTAGCTTTATTTTTTTCTTTCTATTTTACTTTTCTCCTGTGTTCCCATCTCCATTTCAATGCAACTTTCCCCTAAGTATCTTAGTATCTTTGTGCCATGTTTATCAGTATAGAGGAAGGTTTAGCCAATTTACAAAAAAGAAAGAAAGAAGAAAGAAAGAAAGGAAGGAAGGAAGGAAGGAAGGAAGGAAGGAAGGAAGGAAAGAAGGAAGGAAGGAAAGGAAAGAAAGAAAGAAAGGAAGGAAGAAAGAAAAAGAAGAAAGAAAGGAAGGAAGGGAAGAAGGGAGGGAGGGAAGAAGGAGGAAGGGAAGGGAAGGAAGGAAGGAAGAAAGGAAGGAAGGAAGGAAAACAGTGATTTTACATAAGCATTAACACATGTTTCACATGCTAATAAAATACAGTATTTCACTAACTTAGTTGAATCTGTTCTTAGTCATCTGCCACCTGGTTTGTGCTCTGAGTCATCCTTAAATTTCAGGTTACCATGGCTGACCCATCTAACCTCCCTATAAGGTGAAAATCCAGATACAAGAGGCCTAGTTCCTATTCAACTTGTCAAAGAAGAGTTCAACCAGGGCCCCATCTTTATAAGGTGGAATCTGGGAACTCTCCAAGCACCCCAGTAATACTGTGAGCAAGAGACTCCTCAGCCCCCCACCAGCTTTGCCCCAATACTCCTCACCACCCCCTGACATGAAAAAAGCAAGACTCTGACAAATTAAGCTCCAACTTCTAAGTCTTGAAAAGGTCTATAGAAATAATTTCCTTTCCTATTTTTAAGGCTTCATAGCTCTAATTATGATCCTAAATATTGCTTACTTCATGTCTAATAGGCCTAACATCATGTATGATGGCACTTTCTCTGAGAAGGCATAAAAATAGAGCAAGAAATCATTACCAATAATGCAAAGCAAATTTGAAAAATCAGCAAAATTTAAAACGAAATATTCCTAGTTGATTTCATATGCTACTTGCCTAATGATACTGTAATATACGATTATAACTAAATCTAGAGCTGTGTGTGCAGCCGAGAGAGTCACTTTTCCAACTCCCTGTGTAGTACTGCAAGGCTCAGGGGGACTCCTCAGCACATACCCGAGCACATCTGCGGCTCTGGAAACTCTTACTTCCCACAGTGTCATGGGCACCTGCTGTTTTTTTCTGCCCAGTATTCATTCCCTTCTCTCCAGTAACAGAAACAGATTCTCTGTAGGGAATTCCCTCTCGGTGGGCCTGGGACTGCCATTGCCTAGTTAAGTGACAGTCACATGACTCAAGCCTGGCCAATCGGATGTTCTCTTTTGAGAATCCGAATCTTGCATGGAGCCTATAAAACAAAGATGGCTGTTATCGATTCCTCCGACAGAGATGCCCTGAAGAGACTGTCCTTAGAGCCTGGAGCTACTCTGGTCCTGGTCCTACAGCCTTTCTAGATTTTTTTCCATTAAATTCCTTTACCCCCTTGTTTACTCTGTCAATTCACTTCTGTTGCTTGGAACAAAAACCCGAATTGACACACTGATACACACTAGCATATGCTGTCTCTGGTGCCTGGTGTGGCAGGGTGGCACTCACGCACAAGCCCTCCTTCAGAAGCAAAGGACACTTCTACACCTTCTTAGAGCAGAATTTCTGAAGGGAAATCTCTGACATGGAACAACCAGACATAGAAAAGATAGGATCGCTTCTCTGACAACTTAACATTTGTAAATAAATGACAGAAGAGAGCCCCTCACCAAGCAACAGTGCTTCAGATTGCAACTGTGGTGCATTTGCTTCCTTAGGAGGTGGCACAATGTGTTGGGGCAGATAGTCCATGCTCTGGAGTCAAACTGCTTGTGCTCATATCCTGGCTGTGTAACTTAACTACACCTCAGTTTCTTTATCTGCTAAAAGAGAATAGTAGTATCTACTTTTAGGGTAGTTGAGAAAGCTAAGATAATTCACATATTAATAAAATGCTTAACCCAGTGCCTGGTACATAATAGAGCCTCAATGACATTGGATTATTGTGACAATATACTTAAAATACACTTCTCTGGATTTCCTTTTATTTGGTCTATGTGGCATCATTTTGGGATAATAGAATCAAGTAAATATGATGTCCCTCAGACGCAAAAATACAATGTGGCTCACCACCAACTGGACATGCATTTAGAGTTATTTAGCAAATGGTGATTGTAAGAGCCTGAGTCAGGAACTGTTGAAATAAGTCTTGAGTTAGAGCTCTCCATATTTAATTACTAGCTATTACAATCAGCCCTCCCTACCTGTGCATCCCACAGCCAAGGATTCAACCACCTGTAGATCAAAAATATTTGGAAAAAAATAACAATATAACATTAAAAAATAATACAAATAAAAAAACAATATAACACAACAATATAGCATTTACATTGTGTTAGGTATTATAAGTAATCTAGAGCTGATTTAAAGTATTCGGGATGATGTATGCAGGTTATATGCAAACACTATGCATTTTATATCAGAGACTTGAACATCTGCAGATTTTGGAATTGGGCGTGGGTGGGTTTTGGAACTAATTCCTCAAGGATACTGAGGATGACAGTGCACTCTCTCTCTCTCTCTCACACACACACACACATTATCCCTTTTGATTCCCCTTTCTTTCTCACTTCTTTATGATCAAATCTTATAGCTGAACAGCCATTCTGATTCAAGAAGTAGTTACTGAGAGGCAGGCCCTGTCCGTACAGATGAATTGGGAGGCTTTCTGTCCTCAAGACCTCAGGCTGGTCCTCATCTTCATTTCCATTGCTTTCACCGACATCCAGCCTCTCAGGAACTCTTACCTGAATGGTTGAAAGGACTTCCTAACTGATCTTTTACCTCTCGTCCCCCAAATCTCTCTGCTGGGTTAATCTCCCTAAAATTCAGCTCGGACTACATCCTTCTGCAAAACCCCCACTGCTCCTCGTTACCTACCAAATAAAGCCAACGGTCTTCTCTCAGGTGTGCAGGGCCCTCCACCATATGGTGTCACCTTTCTTCTCTCCCTCCTGGCCCTCATCTGTTCTTCCCCAAAAGGCTCCACATTTCCCTCTCCAGCCTTTGACCCATCGCAATCCCCTCCTCACATGGGGCAAAACCCTGCCCATTCTTTAAGGCCAGGAATAAAGGCCACTTGTCTAAGAAGTGTTTCCTGGTTTCCCAAAGCATGTAATGGCTCTCCCTCCTCTCAGCTCTTATAGCACGTTGCAAATCTGTTTCAGCTCTATAGGACTCTGCCTTGTTTCACAGAGTCCTATATTGCCTTATTTAGGTAAGATAGAAAGGACTCCCTGATTGTAAAAAAGGAGACTCTAAATATCTCCTTCCAAGGAAGGAAAGGGGAATTTAGCCTTCTCTGGAAATTTTGAAAAAAGGGATACATCTTTCAGGGAAATTTCACATGTGGTCTTGTCTGGCGGTCCATGAACTGATGACCACAAAAAGGTGTGGGTAATTAAAATTCTAGTAAATTTCTTAAGACAGTTTTAATTCCTTGAGATAGCATATGCATGTAGATAAGAAAGGAGAACACTAGAACAGACTCTAATGAAGGAAATTAAGGACTTATATGGAGCAGTTTTCACTTTGCCAAAGGAAATTGTAGCCAGGAGAAGCTCCTAGAGGGTGGGTTGTTTTGAGGTTCTCCACACCTTCTCAGTAGGTGAGTTAGTTTTCCTTCTTCCACAGTGATGTGGGTCCTGGGATCTCTGTCCATTCATTTCCTGGTTCTTTGCAGAAACCTTGAGTACATGGGTCACTATCAGGAAACAGTGTGAAGAAGGGGAGATATTGTATTGGCAGCACTTTTCACAGTGTTTAACTTCCATATCATCCCATAAGGCAGATATTATTTTCTTAATTTTTTTTTTTTTTTTTTTGTTTTGAGACAGAGTCTCACTGTGTTGCCTGGGCTAGAGTGCCGTGGCGTCAGCCTAGCTCACAGCAACCTCAAACTCCTGGGCTCAAGCGATCCTTCTGCCTCAGCCTCCCGAGTAGCTGGGACTACAGGCATGTGCCACCATGCCCGGCTAATTTTTTTTTTCTATATATTTTTA